>UESW01001442.1:264031-312896 GCA_900491605.1 Calamus simplicifolius | reverse complement strand
ATGAACCAGCTTGAGTTGCCATGTGGATCTTTGACTCTTGATCGTTAGATCAAATCAAATGAGCACTAGCTCTGATACCAATTGTTGGTCCAGATAGCAACCCAAGAGGGGGGGGGGGGGGTGAATTGGGTTTTTCAAAAATTAAACTCTTTTGAGTATATAACCCCCAAGCGGAAATAAAAACTTAGATTTACAGATTTAGAACTAAGCAAGTATAAGTGAAGAGTTGAAGATAAAGAGACAAGCACGGCAAACACAATAGATTTTATAGTGGTTCGGTGTACCTACACCTACGTCCACTCCCAAGTACCTCTTGGGTCCACACTATAATCAAACTGATTACAGCAGAGTTGTTTTGCAAGCTCACAACTCAAACTTATTGTTTTCCCGGACGCACAACGAATCCAGCTGGTTTTCAAGGCTCACCAGCACAAAAGCTAAAACCACAAGCTAATGCTTGCACAAGGCTAACTGCCTCAACTGAATCAATCACCAGATTGACCCAGCAAACAATGTAATAAGTTTACAAAAGCAAACTGCTCCTTCAATGAGCAAATATACAATAATGAAACAATAAATAGAGATTAGGAACCAAAGCCTGATTCGAAGATCTGGATGGCTTCTTCCTTCTCTTCCTTTGAATGGATCTTCCTTTGGATATGCTCTTGAGGTTCAGAAGATTGAAAAACTAGGGCTTCTCCCTTCTTTTGAGATTTCTTCTAAGTAGAACAGCAAAGGCTTGGAATCTCTTTCTCTTGGGGATGAGTATGATCTTTCCTTACAGGTTTTCCCTCTTTTCTTTTCTATAGATCTTAAGGATTTTCTCTATTCTTTTCTTTTTGCCTCTTTCTTGATTTCTCTTCTCTTCTTTTTGGATGCAATCACCCCTCTTCTTATAGATTCGATTAATCCATAAATAGTGCAAAACTATCCGTTAAAAGCAAGTGAGAAAGGATTAGATCCATAAATAACAATAGCCGTTGGGATTAAAATTGATAAAGTTAAAGTTTAGAGTCGTTCTTATAGTTCTAGAGCCGTGTCTGACATTCTGGAGTCGGCTCTGACTTTTCTGGAGTCGGCTCTAACTCGAAATAATTTAATCCGCTCGATCTGGAGTCATCTCTGACTTTTCTGGGGTCGACACAAATTTCTTCTGGAGTCGACTCTAGCAGTCTGGGAGTCGACTCTAAGTCGTGGCCTAAAAATCCATCATTCTATTGTTTCTGATAGAGTCGGCTCTCACAGTCCCGGAGTCGACTCTAAGTCCGTGCCGTTTTGCGGAGTCAGCTCTGCGATTCCATGTGTCGACTCTAATATCTGCAGTCTTACCTTGACATTAGATTCAACCAGAACTTAATTTTCCTTCTTGATTTTGATCATGAATTAGGCTTATAAACTGAAAGACTTAATCAAAATCATTAGTAACAACAAATATTATACTCAATTAGTTTTGTTAATCATCAAAATCATCAATTGGGTCAACAATATTCCTTGGCCTTGGCTCAATTGGTCCCAAATTCCATTCGGGCCCTCGTAGGTTTCCTTGTGCTATGCCACATTTGTGGGATAGAGGCTAGGATTTCTCTTTTTCGTTGCTTCCATACCCTTAAGAAACAATCGGGATGGTGGTCCTTCGCTCCTAGGCCCACTAGAACTCTCAAGTTGCATCTTCCTACCTCCGTTAAGGGATGAAAAAGTAAGTTATTTTTTGCCCAAATTGAGGGAGTGAAGACCGAGTGGGGAATCCCTGATACCGATGCCAACAAAGACCCCAGAATTCTTCCAAGAGATCAAGAGGCATTCGGGCAGTTGATTACTGCCGACGTCCCTCGATGCAACCAGCTGCTAACCGAGGAGAATCTTCGGCTAGCGAGCCTTATTCCGAACGATGGTGAGCAGTAATAATATGTTTTTATCTTTTATGTTTCCCCCTTTTTTTTTTTTTTTTTTTACACTCTTCCCTTCATGTTCCTTGATATAGGAATGGCACCATCGCTTCATGAGATAAGGCAGGCTGCCACAAGGAAAAGAAAGGTCAAGGCAGATGGGGCCCCCGCCGAGAAGAGGGCCATCATCAAGATTGCCAAGAGGATCGAGGCCGAAGAGGCCTCTGGAAGGGGCGAGATGGAGGGAAGGGTCAAGGTCGGAGAGGCCTCGAGAGGGAGCGGGGTGGAAAGGGCCAAAGCCGAAGAATCCCTAGGAACCAAGGCGGTAAGGGCCGAGGCCAGAGAGGCACCAGGACGGAATGAGGCGGGGGAAAGGGATGTACCTCGTTCGCCTTCACTAGCATCGCCTCCGTCTCCTATCGATCTGATCGACACTTCTCCAGAGCGGGGCACTAAAGTGCCATCACCACAGCCCATAGCTCTCGAAGCAGAAGCGACCAACTCGGCTACAAAGCCGACTCCAAAAGCCATCCTATCTCCCGAAGGGGCAGTGGCCGAGGCGTCCCCACCAGCAAAGGCGCTAGAGGGAGCAAAGTCAGAGGCTGAGCCCTCGCCTGCAGCTGCTGGGTCAGCGGACGGAGATGGCATCGATCCCTCTTTTCAGTCAATTTTGATGCGTTATAGCCGCTAGGCTGAGCGGACATTGGCCCAGGCTTCCGTGCCCGAGCTACATAGGTTCCTTCGACATCAAGGGAGATCTACATTCTTTCGAGAGGCATCTGTGGCACATCTCTGGTTAAGTATTGTTCCATTGTCAAAATTTTTGGGACCGTTTCTTTATCTAAACCAAATACTTTGATCATGCGTTGAACTCTATGACCGCCATGAGGGGTCTTTGGTTCCAGGCCGAGGTCGCTCTCGACCAATCTCTGGAGGAAATTCGAGAAGTCCGAGCTAGAGCAGAGATGGCCGAGGCAGCCCTGGAGGAGGCCCGGGCAGAGACTGCCCGGGCGCAAAAGGCTGAAGCCAAAGCCGAGGCCGCTTAATTCCATAACCTGGCCCGGGTTGAGAAGGCAGAGGAGGCGCTGGAAGTGGCTCAGCGCTAGGAAGCCAATGAGCTTGATAATGCTCAGGTGGTAGAAGAAAAGCTGAGGGTGGCAGAAGAGAAGCAGAAAGCCGTTGAAGCGAAGATTTACCTACTGAAGCACTGGCTGCACTCTGCCACCATTGAGATCGGAGTGGCCGGGGAGCGGGCCAGAATGCTGAGGAAATCACTCGCCAAAGAGATGCTGAAGCAGCACATCTGAGGGCGGCGGTGACCGAAACCAAGAAGAAGGCCGTCGAGGCCGAGAAGAAGGCCACCGAGGCCGAGGAGAAGGCCACCGAGGCTGAGAAGAAAGCCGTCGAGGCCATAGAGGATTTTAGGAAGTCCAAGGCCTTCAGTAAGGAGCTGGCCGAGACAACTGCATTTGCATACAATGGTGGCTTCCAAGATTGCAAGGAGAAAATACGCAGACTCTACGGCCTCGAGGGAATTGAAGAGCTGGAGCCGGACGAAGTTCCCGAAGATGACGGCTTAGCTCCGGTTGAACCCTAGTTTCTTTTGCTTTCACTGCATTGTATCAAGTCCGACTTAAATCGGCAATTTTGTAAACTTTTGCTATTAATGGAATTTTGACCCCTAATGCTCATGACTTGCACTGTAGTCAAGTTTTCTAGCGGATAAGTCAAAACGAACTGAATACCAATGACTTGAGAACCCGCCCATACATCGCAGGACGATGCCAGAGTCGGTGCCAAGGGAGAACTCCACCACTTCGGTCTAGGGACATGGCTAGAAAGCCGGCTAGAGGGCTGATGTGGGATTGGGTTTGCATACCGACATGGAGTCGAACCTGTGCCGACGCGAAGTCGAGCGAGTGCCGATGCGGAGGCAGGTTGCGTGCTGAGGCAAGCTTGGGCTCCTAATGCCGATGTGGAGTCAGGCTTCGAGTGCCGATGTGGAGTTGGGCTTCCAGTGCCGATGCGAAGTTGGGCTTCTAGTGCCGACACAGAGTCAGGCTTCAAGTATCGACGCGGAGTCGGGCTTCCAGTGCCGACGCGGAGTCGAGCTTCCAGTGCCGACGCAGAGTTGGGCTTCCGGTGCTGACATGGAGTCGGGCTTTCAGTGCCAACACAAAGTCGGGCTTTAAATGCCGACGCAGAGTCGGGCTTAGGTGCCGAGGGGGAGGCTCGGGCTTAGAGTGCCGACGCGGAGCTGGGCTTAGGTGCCGAGGGGAGGCTCGGGCTTGGACACTTTCATTAGTAAGAAAATGAATAATATTTTGGCAGGCATTCCTGAATTAAAGACATGAATAACTATTGATAGTACTGACATAGGTTGTCTGCGTTCCAAGTGCAAGGTAGAGGTTTCCCGTTCAGCTCCTCAATCTTGTACGCTCCGTGGTGGAGTACCTCCGTGACTCGGTAAGGTCTCTCCCATTTTGGAGCTAGCTTGCCTCCTTCCGTCGGCTTTGAAACTTTGGCTCATCGGAGGACCAGGTCTTCTGGTAGGAAATCCTTGGGGCGGACGCGATCATTGTAATACTTGGCTATTTGCTGTTGGTAAGCTGCCATCCGGAGTCACGCCTGGTCCCGTAATTCTTCCACAAGGTCAAGGTTGGCCCGCAACTGATTTGGGTTATCCCTCTCGTTGTACCACTTCATCCAGGGGCTCGGGGCACCTATCTCCATAGGAATGATAGTTTCGGACCCGAAGACTAGGCTGAAAGGAGTCTCTCCAGTGGGGGCTCGCGGTGTCATGTGGTAGGCCCATAGTACCTTGGGGAGCTCCTCCACCCACCGTCCTTTGTAGTCATCTAGCCGTGCTCTAAGCCCTTGAAGAATAATACGGTTGGTTACTTCATCCGTGCAGTTGGTCTGAGGATGTCCTACGGAGGTGAACCGCTGATGGATGCCTAGCTCGGTGCAGAACTCCCGGAAGGCGGTGTTGTCAAACTGCCGACCATTGTCAGTGATAAGAGTGTGCGGTAGCCGTAGCGACACATAATAGATTTCCAGAAAAAGGATTAACCTTAGCCTCAGTAATCTTGGCGAGTGCTTCAGCCTCGACCCACTTAGTAAAATAATCAATGGCCACTAGTAGGAATTTGCGCTGTCCGGAGGCTGAAGGGAATAGTCCCAGGATGTCCATACCCCACTGGGCGAAGGGCCAAGGCGCAGCCAAGGGGGTCAGCTGGGATGTTGGTTGCCGATGAATGTTGGCATGGCGTTGACAACTATCGCACTTCCAGACAAGCTCGGACGCATCCTCCCTCATTATCAACCAATAGTATCCCTGCCATAGAGCTTTGTATGCCAGGGCTCTACCCCCTAGGTGACTTCTGCATATGCCCTCATGGATTTCTCGTAGGATATAATCTACTTCCGTGGGGCCAACACATCTAAGGACTGGGTACGAGAACGACCTTCGGTAGAGCTTTCCTTCCATCATTAGAAACTTCGGGGCCCGCCGCTTGAGCAGTTTAGCCTCAGTCGGGTCTTTAGGGAGGGCGCCATTGGTGAAATACCAGATATAAGCGTCCATCCAAGAAGGCTCCTGTTTGACCAACAGGGCTTCTTTTGTGGCTTTGATGCTTAGGGCTTCCAGATGCTCTACGTAAGTTCTTTCCAAAGCTCCGTCGGCTGAGGTGGCTAATCGGGACAGGGCATCAGCTCTGGCATTCTCTTCCCGAGGGATGTAGCTGACGCTGAAGTAAGCTAAGGGAGAGGCTTGTGACTGCACCATGCTTAAGTAATGGGACATAGTAGGATCCCGAGCCTCGTACTCCCCTCTGATTTGGCCGGTGACTAGCTGGAAGTCAGTGAATACTCTAAGGCATTTCACTCCGAGCTCCCGGGCCAATCTTATTCCAAACAGTAGAGCTTCATACTCCGCCTGATTGTTTGTGGCTGGGAAGAGAAAACGGAGGGCATACTCGGTTATGACTCCATTCGGGCTAGCTAGGATAAGGCCCGCTCCGCTCCCTTAGGAGTTTGATGCTCCGTCCACATGAAGGATCCAGTCATCTCTCCTTTCGGTTCCAGGACCCAAGGGGTTTGCCTCGGACTCTTCCGGTTGCTTCTCAGCCCAAGTGCACTCGACCAAGAAATCCGCCAAGACTTGAGACTTCATAGCCGATCTGGGATGGAACGATAAGTCAAATTCTTCCAGCTTGAGTGCCCACTTCGCTAGTCAGCCAGAGGTGTTGGGATGAGAAAGAACTGCCTTAAGTGGTTGGTCTGTGACTACCACGATCGGATGAGCCTAAAAATAAGGTCAAAATGCTGGGCGGAAACAATCAACGCAAAGATAATCTTCTCGATTCTTGAATATCTGGTCTCTACGTCGTGAAGCACCTTGCTGGTATAATACATCGGCTTTTGCGTTCCATCGGTGTCCATGCAAACCAGCACGGAACTGATAGCTTCGGGAGAAGCCGTGAGGTACAGAAGAAGTTCTTCTCCACCCCTCGGCTTGGACAGCAGTGGCAGGATGGATATTCTTTCAGTCCCTCGAAGGCCTCCTGGCACTCCCTCGTCCATTCGAATCCATTGACCCTGCGCAGTGCCTTGAAGAAAGGAAAACATCTCTCCGCAGACTTGGACAGGAAATGGCTCAAGGCTGCCACCCTTCCCATCAAACGTTGCACCTCCTTTTTGTTGTTGGGTGATCTCATGTCCAAGATGGCTCGGACTTTATCGGGGTTCGCCTCGATTCCTCGTTGGGTCACCATGTAACCCTAGAATTTTCCGGCTGTCACCTCAAAAGCACACTTGCGTGGGTTTAGCCTCATCTGGTATCAGCGGAGGTTGTTGAAGGTCTCCGTTAAGTCGGCGATATGGCTGGTGGCACAGACGCTTTTTGTCAGCATGTCATCCACGTATACTTCCATGTTGCGTCCGATCTGAACCTCGAAGACTTTGTTCATTAGCCTTTGGTAAGTGGCTCCCGCGTTCTTCAGTCTGAACGGCATCACCTTGTACCAGTATAGTCCCTTCTCAGTTATGAAAGAAGTAGCTTCCTCATCAGCCGGGTTCATCCTGATTTGGTTGTACCCAGAGAAGGCGTCTATGAAACTAAGGGTTTCATGATCGGACGTAGCATCCACCAGTTGGTCGATCCGAGGCAAAAGAAAGCTGTCCTTGGGGGCATGCTTTGTTGAGGTCAGTGAAATCTACACACATCCTTCAGCTCCCGTTTTCCTTGTGGACCATCATGATGTTAGCCAACCAGTCGGGATAGTGAACTTTCCGAATATGGCCTGCAGCTTTCAACTTGTGGATTTCCTTGTCAATGGCCTTCTACCTATCGGAGCGAAGCTTCTCTTCTTCTATCAGACCGGCCAGCATTCTGGCTTAAGGTTGAGCCGATGAGTGATTATCTCCTCATGGATGCTTGGCATATCTGACGACGACCATGCAAAGATGTCAGAGTTGGCATGCAGAAAAATGAGGAGCCAATCGCGTGCCTCTTCCGGAAGTAGTGCTCCGATTTGGATGGTCCTCGTCGAGTCCTCCCCCAAGGGGAAGGTTAGGAGGTGCTCGGCTGGCTCCCCTCTCCTCTTCAAGTCTCGGGGGTCGAGCGGTTCAGGCGCTGTTGCTGACATCGTCTCTTGTAGACTGGGTCCTAAGTGGTAGCAGAGCGGTGGTAGGCTCTGTTCTCCTTCATTTCTCCGACCCCTTCGTCGGTGGGGAACTTCACCAGCAATCTCTTGGTGGAGATAATAACATCCAGTAAATTCAAGCCAGGCCTTCCCAAGATGGCGTTGTAAGCCAACGGGACCCGAACCACTAGGAAGTTTATGACTACCGTGCTCTAATGCGGTGGAGTCCCAGCTGTGATAGGGAGAGCAATCTCCCCTTCGACGGTCACAGAATCTCCGATAAAACCCATCAGAGGCATGGTGACGGATTGAAGAGAAGAGTTAGACAGGTTCATCCGAACAAAGGTTTCGTAACTCAAAACATCAACAGAACTTCCACTATCTACTAAAATTTTCTTTACAGGGTGTTTGGCTATTATCATAGACACGACGACGCTATCATCATGTTTGTTAACTACCCCGTCTAAGTCCTTCCTAAAGAAAGGAATTACAGAATCTAACCCCTCATGTCATCTTTTTGAGTTGTTGCCTGCTCCCCAGAAAATCATGGCTATCGTCTTCTCCGTCGGGGTGTTGTCCACACCGATCTATGGTGTGGGAGGTGCCGTCGGGCCCGGTGTGATGGGATTTCCTCTTCGGACAAACTTGCCTAAGTGACCTTGCTGGACTAGCTCTTCAATGGCCTTCTTCAGCAGGTGGCAATCTTCAGTGTCATGACCATAATCCCGCTGGTATCGGCAGTAGAGTTCCTTGCTGCGAGGAACCCCTGGCTTCATAGGGGGTGGGCATCGAAAATAGGGCTCGTTCTCGATCTCTAACAGAATATGAAATACCGGAGTGAGGAGAGGGGTGAACTGCTCCTTGGGGATGAGCATTTAAGGCCGGTTGTCCAAGCGACGAGGTGGCTCAGGCTTTCTGGATCGTCCTCTGATGGGTTCCGTGGATATTGGCTTCTTGTTGGAACCTTTGTCGGCCTCCCTCCTAAAAGAGTCCGCTTCGTCAACATGAATATACTTCTGTGCTCAGCTTAGCAATTCGGCATAGGAACTGGGAGGCTTCTTATCTAGGGAATAGGCAAATCTGGAAGGACAAAGTCCTCGCTTCAGGGCTAGGGTGGCTACAGAGTCCTCCAAGTTATAAACCTCGAGTGCGGCCTCCTTGAACCGAGCAACGAAGTCCTTCAGAGTTTCGCTGCTCCTTTGCTGGACAACGAACAAGCTATCAGCCACTCGAGGGATCTTCCGGCATGCATCAAAGTGGGCCAAGAAAGATCGCTCGAGTTGTCTAAAAGAGTTGATGCTGTGCGGTGGCAAATGAGAATACCACGCATGCGCTGCCTTCTGAAGTGTGAATGGAAAGGCAACACACAGGAGAGAGTCCATTGCTCCCTGGACTTGCATTAGGACCTTGTAGCTCTTCAAATGGTCCAGAGGATCCGTTATGCCATCGTACGGGTCCAACTGGGGAAGATGGAATCGAGGTGGGACCGGCTCCTCCATGATGCGGCGAGAGAGCGGGAGACGGTGGTTGTGGTCCATCCCGTGAGGGTTGGCGATTCGGCGACTAAGCTCCTCCAATCGCTGATGATACTCATCAAGCCGTTGCTCGGCCCGACGAGCGACCATCCTGTCGGTGTCTTCTTTAGAGGAGTCAGAAGATGAGGATGGGGAAGACCGCCGGTGCAAGGAGTACACATGTTTTGGTTCTTTCTCACTACGCCGCCTGTGGGAGCGATCAGAATGGCGGAAGAGAGATCGTCGTCGCTTTGAGGTCTCCCGATGGCGTGGTTCAGGGAGCGAGTGGTGGGAGGCCTCAGGAGGACTCTTGCCCAGATGAGGTTGACTGGCTCCATGACCCTCCTCATGAGGTGGAGGGGACTGAGGCATGACGGCAAAGCAGTGTTCTTGTAGTCCCCGTACCACCATCATCAGATCTTGCACTTGATGAGTCAGGACGTCAAGCCGATCAGAATGGCTAGCCTATGGCGATGCAAGAGGCAGAACATGGAGGTTGGCCTTTGATTGTTTAGCCCGCGGGAGGCGTTCCGCGGCATGGCTGGTGGAACCTTCCTGAGCTCGCGTCGTCACCATCGTCATCCTTGCAGAAGTGAGGGGTCGCAGATGCATGAGGGTAAATGTTTGTCTGTCGTGCCCCCCTACCTGGGGCGCCAATCTGTTGCTGCCAAATCACTTGCGGTGAACACTGGTGGGCAGAGATCTTCACAGGTCGTAGGAAGTGTGGAGGGAGCGCCGTCTTCCTCCGGGAACCTGCAAAAAGCCCCAGACCGGTGATTCCGGTGGGGACCCTCCGAAGCTCAAGTCAGTGGTTGGTAGAATAGAAATTTCGTAATGGAGTAGTGCTTGAGAGAGTGTAGAGATTTCGTCCCCCCACCTTGTAAGCTAGGGTCCCTTTTTATACATGTCGTTAGAGCCGCTAGATCTCCCTTCTGTTAGGATAAGCTTTGTGAATGGCAGGTGGGTGCACCGTTGCTGAATGGGTGCCGGGAATACCGGCGACTGTACAGTGTGTTGGTAATTGCCCATGATTCCGACCGTAACATGCAAGCTGGCCATGCTGTGGTTTATGTTTCAAGAAGTCGGATCGAATCTGGGGCCGAGGCGAGACCGGAGGCGAGGCCGAGCCGAATCCGAGGCTGAGGCGGGACTGGAGCTGAAGCCGAGCCGAATCCGAGGCCGAGGCGAGACTGGAGCAGAGGTCGAGCCGAATCGGAGGCCGAGGCGAGACTAGAGCCGAGGCCGAGCCGAATCCGAGGCTGAGGTGAGACTGAAGCCGAGGCCGAGCTGAATCCAAGGCTGAGGTGGGACTGGAGCCGAGGCCAAGCCGAATCCGAGGTCGAGGCAGGACTGGAGCTGAGGCCAAGCCGAATCCGGAGCCAAACCCTAAGCTAGTTGGGATTGTTTAAAAATCATGCGGGATGTTATCGTTGTTGGGGAGAGCGGAATACCTCCAAGATCATGGCTATAGCGTATATGAGTAATAAAAAAAAAACTTTTTACCGTTCTAATCTATGAGTGCAAGATCATACCTTCAGATTTGAACTTTAGAACACTTTGATTCGATTGCTCGACCTCAACCTTTTTCCACCGTATTTCCAAAAATACCTTCCTTCTCTCACAAGATGGTGGGATCTCTCGGCCGACCTAGGGTTTCTTGTTTTTCTTTTTCCTCAAAAACGTTCTCAAAACCTTAACCCTAGCAACCAACTGAGAGGGTATTTATAGGGCTACAACAGGACCAATAGGCAAATATGAAAAGGACTTCCCACGTAATTAAATCTCCCAATCCTACCCCGGGTTAGGATTCAATTACGTAAATTACAATTCATTCCACTAAAGAATTATAATTGTACTCCTAATCATATTCGAATTTATATTTTCGAGCCTTTAATATTAAATACTTATTATCTCCCCACGTTAAGATTACAGATATCCACCAATTAAATTTAATTATTGATAATATAATTTAATTGGCTTTTATTATCCTTGAGACTTATCCACTTAACTTATTTGATGTATCGGATTTAAAATCCACTTGCAAGATTTGATACAATCAAAACTTATAAGCTTTCTCAAGGGGATATCATCAATCCAAATTAACAGGATGTGGATTCCTTCAACTATTAATATTCACCATATATATAATGTTATTACCCAACCCACTGAGTTTATTGACTCATATAGAATCTCACTCTATGTGTAATCAAAGCAATAATCACTACATACACGTGTCTAGAAATAGAATTCAGATTAAGAGCATAAGTAATCATAATATTCATGAGTTTTAAATTATTTTATAAAGTCAGTATAAAATAATTAACTCAACTAGGTCCTGTTCAATACACACAAAGTGTACTAGCACAAATAGTTAGAATAAACCATTCCCCGTAGTCAAGACAGACCTACTAAAAATTTGTGCTACAGTTCTACTGATGGTATGTCCAATTCCATCTAAAACTGTGAACAATAAACTTGTATTCTAAAAGAACCGATGATCTAGTCTTTGTGTGTAAGCCGTACTCTATACACTAGATCAAATACTCTTTGTAAATACTAGACACATGCACATATATAGTAAATGGCACACATTGCTCAAAATGAATTCTCATTAAAATATAAAGACATAACATAAAGCATATCTTTTAGTCTATATCTCTATCAATCTCCCACTTAGACTCAAAGCAATGCTTGTACACATCTAACTCCCATTCCCTCTACATGTCTATCAAAAACTTTCGAAGTTAAACTCTTTGTAAAAGGGTCTGCCAGGTTATCCTCAGATGTAACCTTGGTCACCAGCACGTCACCTCTTTGCACGATGTCACGTATCAGGTGATACTTATGCTCAATGTGTTTAGATTTCTTATGGGTCCTGGGTTCCTTCGAATTAGCAATTGCCCCACTATTATCACAATAAAGTGTAATAGGTAATTGCACTGAAGGTATCACACTAAGATCCAAAAGAAAGTTTCTTAGCCAAACAGCCTCTTTTGCAGCCACAGATGCAGCAACATACTCAGCTTCCATGGTAGAGTCAGCAACACAAGTTTGCTTCACACTCCTCCAGCTAATTGCTCCACCATCCAAAGTGAACACATATCCCGAGGTTGATTTCCTAGATTCATTATCTGATTGGAAGTCCGAATCTGTATATCCTATAGGCACAAGACTATCTGCTTGGTAAACTAACATATAATCTTTAGTCCTTTTCAGGTACTTAATTATATGTTTTATTGCAGTCCAATGTTCTCGCCCAGGGTTAGACTGAAATATGCTAACCATGCCTACGACAAAACAGATATCAGGTCTAGTACATAGCATAGCATACATTAGGCTTCCTACTGCATAAGCATAAGGAACTATCTTCATACTTTCTATCTCTTCAGGTGTCTTAGGACACTGATCCTTAGATAGAGAAATTCCATGCCTGAAAGGAAGAAATCCTTTCTTGGAATTATGCATGCCAAAACGGGTGAGAATTTTATCGATATAAGTGGCTTGAGATAAGCATATCATCCTTTGCTTGCGATCTCGCAAAAGCTTGATCCCTAGGATGTGACTTGCTTCTCCCAAGTCCTTCATATCAAACTGTCCAGATAACCATACCTTGACCGAAGATAACACTCCCATATCATTTCCAATAAGTAAGATGTCATCCACATATAGCACCAGAAACACCAAAGTTTTTCCATCACGCTTCTTGTACACACATGACTCATCAGGACTTTGATCAAAACCATAAGATTTAATAGCTTGATCAAAACGAGTATTCGAAGATTTAGATGCCTGCTTAAGTCCATAAATGGAGCTCTTAAGCTTGCACACCAAGTGCTCCTGGCCTTTTACTATAAAACCGTCTGGTTGCATCATGTAAATGCAGTCGTCAAGATTTCCATTAAGGAAAGCTGTCTTGACATCCATTTGCCAAACTTCGTAATCGAAATGAGCTGCAATGGATAAGAGAATCTGGATAGACTTAAGCATAGCTGCTGGTGAAAAGGTTTCCTCATAGTCGATCCCTTCTTTCTGAGTAAAACCTTTTGCAACTAGCCTAGCCTTGAAGGTTTCCACCTTTCTGTCTGCTCCTCTCTTCTTCTTATAGATCCACTTGCATCCGATGGGTTTTACTCCCTCGGGTGGTTCTACAAGATCCCAGACCTGATTAAAGAGCATAGACTCTATCTATAATTTCATAGCATTTTGCCAAAAGTTGCATCTTTATCCTGTAATGCTTCATTGTAGCTACTGGGTTCAGTATCCAGTTCATTAGAGATTCTGTCATATGACTCTCCAAGGAACATATACCGTTTAGGTGTATTTACAACCCTCCTACTACGACGAGGCACAACATGATTGTATGTGCTTGTAGTAATACGATCTGACTCTGATTCTTGTGCTCCATCAACCTGCACTGGTTCTGAAACTGGTGCATTAATGGTATCATTTTGTACCAGTTCAGGGTCAGTTTGTGTTACTATACTTCTGCCACTACAAAGAGTTAATGGAAAGTTTGGGAACCCACTTTCTTGTGGTGTTTCTGCTTGTACTATTGGTATTAAAGGAGCTGGTCTAGTTTTATCGCCTCTCAACTCTTCTAGAGCAATTTTACTTCTGGGTTTGTGGTCTATAATATAGTCCTCCTCCAAGAATCGGGCATTGGTGCTAACAATGACCTTCTGATCCTTAGGACAATAAAATAAACCACCTTTTGTTCCTTTAGGATATCCAACAAAGAAGCATACATCTGTCCTTGATTCCAACTTATCTGGTTTACCCTTTAGTACATGTGCTGGACAACCCCAAACCCGAACATGTCTTAGACTAGGCTTGCGCCCAGTCCACAGTTCTGTGGGTGTCTTAGGTACTGACTTAGATGGTACCAAGTTAAGAATATATGAAGCTGTCTCTAATGCATATCCCCAAAATGAAATAGGTAAGTCTAAATAACTCATCATAGATCTAACCATATCCATAAGAGTCACATTCCTTCTTTCAGCTACACCATTCTGCTGTGGCGTACTAGGTGCAGAATGGAATCTGGGCTCCGGCCTCCAGCGACGGCCTCCAGCTCCGGCCTCCAGCTTCGGCCTCTGGCTCCGGCTTCTAGCAACGGCTCCGGTCCTAACATGGTGCCTTTCTCGTATGCACAATGACCCACCTTATGCAATAGATTCCGAAATTTGAGGTCTATTGCCGTGTACCTCGCTCACTGAAATCACAGGCAAGTGCTAGCACGCTCGGCAGTTACCGCTACAAGCGGCCCTCATCCAGCAACGACTTAACCACTCGCCGTTCAAAGAAACTTATCCCAATGAGGAAGATTCGACGGTTCTAACGGAACGAGGTAAACGGAACCCCCCAGATAGGTATAAGAGGAGGACCCGAGCTCAATGCAAGGGGACCTCTCTCTCTCTCCCTCTCTATCGCTCTCTATCTCTCAACTCCTATCTCACCACTACAGAACTGAGCGATAAGTTTACTATCTTGAGCGTCGGAGGGTCCTTGCCAGGAATATCGGCCGGGGACTTCTTGCAGGTTTCCAAAGAAGGAAGACGATCCCTCCATCCCATTTGGAAGCTCACGACAAATCTCAGCATGCCTGTCGCTCATCACGGTTGATTTGTCCGCATCAATTGCGATCATGATGTAGAAGAAGGAAATGAAAAAGAGAGTCCCCCTAAGACCCCTGTCATAAATAAGCGTACGTAAGCGCTCCTTTCTATTCCCCACTCGTATGTATCCATTCTTTATTGGATCTCCAATAGGAACAAGGCAGGCATAATATTTTCCATTTGGTTCCTCTACTACAGCTCCAGAGAAGAGACAGTGAGCTCCGTCAGCTTATAACCGCTTCATCAAGTAAAGAACTATCCACCACTCCGTCCCCTTTCATTGTAGGCCATGCACTCATCAATGAACTCTAGTTGTTTAGTTGTGGAGTTCAAACAGACTTCATGTACAATGTTCAGCTATGATTAGAGAAGCTCAGCACAGCTGCTAAAAATGATTGTTTAGGCCTCTCATCTCAAAAAAATGGCTTACCGATGCTTTTTAGCGTCGGAAATTGACATACGGATGCAACTTAAAGCGTTGACAGGGGAGCATGAAAAAAAAATTTAACGACGCTTTAGAAAGCGTCAAAAAGATTTCTGCCGATGCTTCTGCAAGCGTTGGTATTAAAATATGGCTTGCTTTTCCCAACGCTTTTCAAAGCGTCGGGATCAGAAATATGGTTCCATCACACCTTACTTTTTCCAAAGGGCTAAGCTTCGGAGTAGACCAAAAAGCAGGAAGTCTCTGCTTCACATAAGACACTTCACATAAGAAAGCTGAGCAGGACTGCTGTGCTCAGCTTTCTTTGTATATAGCAAATTCATCTATTGTCATTTCTACATTAGATTACCCCACTCTTATTCCCCCCTCTTATTGAATGTTACTAATTTAGTACTTACAAGGTTGCTCATACTTTGCATCTACGATACATACAAATTTAAAACGCTGTACTTTCCTGAAAAAACAACTGAAGTATCCTTAAGGTAGCAGGTTTCACTAGTATACTACCATGCCAATTGTGGATCTTTTAGCAGAAGCTTTTACTTCTCATATCAACTTTATGCAAGTATCGTTATAATACAAAAAAATAAAAATAAAAAAAGTAAGTAATATAACAGCACATAATTAGTATTGCCATGATACTATCATTTTTAAGTTGTAGGTTCAAAGAAATCTTGTGCATGGTCAAGTACAGAGATGAGTGTGCCAAACTTGTTTCAACAAATAAAATCAATTTCAAAGAGACCAAAGAGCGGACATAGATTTGACATAGATTTCAAAAGCCAAGAACTTTTACTTTGGATTGGCATTGAGAAACCTTCTCAGTTATAGGTTCCCATGCACCAAAAAAAAAAAAAAATCACTCCACTGAAGCGTAAAATATCTTCTAATAATTCAATGCCGCCCCCAACCTCACGATATAGCATTCTTTGATCTACTGAACTATGAGACTCTCGTATCATTGATCCCCTCCTAACTGATGCCATCTCTAGTCCACATTGAACATTCTAAAGATCTTACATGGCATCAAGTAGTCCATCAGTGCTATTCAAACTTATTTTGATGTATCCATTTCTGATTTTATTCATCATAGTTATTTCACACGTCTCTACAAGTTTAAACTTTTCATCAATGCCGCTATTCTCTCATCACTATAATTTTGAAAAAGGAAAGCAAAAGTGAAACAAATTCATTGATAAACTTAGCAAATTATGCATATAACTAGTGATGAGTAAACTCTGCAAACATCCAAAGTAACTTCAAAAGAAAAAATGAATAAGGCATTCTGAATTCATAGATAGGAGAAAGACTGCTTATAATTAAGGATAATTCATATGATTGGTACCAATTTGACCAGATCAGCTACTATTCTAAATGGAATACAGTTATGAGCAAGTTTTTGGTACATTCTGGTAATCTAAATTATATTAAATCTATACAATGCAATCATAACAAACATAAAATCACATTGCATTCTTCACATCCAAATTAAAATTTCAAATATAAATTTCACTGCAATCAACTAAGAGATAGTTTGATATAATATAAAATTTAATAAAATTTTAAAATACATGAAATAAAAGATATAAAATAAAAAAAGTCGAGATCAATGATCTGCAGGAGGAAGGTTGTCACCCTGTCCGCGAGGATC
The DNA here is from genome assembly GCA_900491605.1 of Calamus simplicifolius. Classification (NCBI taxonomy): domain Eukaryota; kingdom Viridiplantae; phylum Streptophyta; class Magnoliopsida; order Arecales; family Arecaceae; genus Calamus; species Calamus simplicifolius. The sequence continues at coordinate 296,143 of UESW01001442.1, read as the reverse complement.
TAACGTCCAGGAGCCTATAAGAATAATTAAAAATATTTAATTTGCTCAACTATCAATTACAATATATTAGATAAATAATTGATTTAATAAAAAATATATAATTAATAATATATGTATTTACCTGATGTGGAACAAACATCTGTACGATAGATATAAGCCGCTCAATGTGCTCTCTCATATAATCCATCGCTGCACGATCGTCGGCACGGCTCCGTTGCATCTCCTCCATTGCTGCACGATCATCGGCACGACTCCATTGCTCTCCTCCATCGCTGCTCTGTCTGCGATACGGCTCTGTCGCATCTCCTCTATCTCCTGCTGAAGTTTGTGAACACCATCTGCAGCATCTGTAGCATCACGTGCACATCTACTCATCTCAGATATCTGAATAATTACTACAAAATCCAATACATTGCAAAATTTAATACCAATAAGAATCAAGCATTATCATTTCCTTCAAATTCTATCCTAACCAAGGATATTGTGGCATGTACGTCATCAATCGGTACAGCCTGCATACAACCCGTTAGAAACATCAATATAAATATTCTTTCTTGTTTTTACTAGTTCAATCAGGGGGATTGAATTAGTGGAGGTAGTATATCTCGGGGCAAGCTAGATTAGCTTGTGTTTGGGTTTTGTGCTGGTGAGCCGAAAACCAGCTGGGTTCGTTGTGATCCCGGAAAACAACAAGTTTTGAGTTGTGAGCTTGTAAAACAACTCGGCTGTAATCAAGAAGATTATAGTGTGGACCCAAGTGAATCTTGGGAGTGGACGTAGGTGTTGGATACACCGAACCACTATAAAATCTTTGTGTTTGCCGTGCTTAATTGTCTCTCTCTTTATCTATTCATTGTGATTGAATCTATTCTTCACTTAATCTCAATAGTTTTAAAAGGTTAAATTTTTTAAAGAACCCAATTCACCCCCCCCTCTTGGGTTGCCATCTGGGCCAACAATTGGTATCAGAGCAAGTGCTCATTTAGATTTGATCAACGATCAAGAGCTAAAGATCCAAATGGCACTCAAGTTGGATCTTCATTTGCTGAAGGTCATTCTACAAATAGACCTCCTTTGTTTAATGGTTCCAACTATTCATATTGGAAAGCAAGAATGAGGATATTCATTCAAGCTTCTGATTATGAATTATGGAGTGTATAATTAATGGACCTAGTACACCCACACACTTATTGATGGTTCTATTGTTCCTAAGCCCGAAAGGGATTGGAATGATAATGATAGGAAAATGGCACAGCTTAATGCTAAAGCCATGAATGTTTTATATTGTTCTTAGATGCTAATGAATTTAATCGAATCTCTACATGTAATTCCGCAAAAGAGATTTGGGATAGATTAGAGGTTACCCATGAGGGTACAAACCAAGTTAAAGAATCTAAGATAATATTCTTGTTCATAAATATGAATTGTTTAGCATGGAACAAACTGAAACCATGCATGCATGTATACTAGATTACTGATATTGTAAATGGTTTGAAAAGTCTTGGTAAGACTATACTAACTCTGAACTTGTTCGCAAAATTCTTAGGTCACTTCCAAGATCATGGGAAGCAAAAATGACAGCAATCCAAGAAGCCAAGGACCTCAACACTTTACCTTTGGAGGAGCTCTTGGATCATTATGACCCATGAGCTAACCATGAAGCAGCACATAGAGGAAGAAGTTAAAAAGAAGAAGACTATAGCTCTTAAGGCTGCAGAAAGTGAGGAGAGCTGCAGTGATAATGATGATGATGATGAGACAGCTCTTCTTAGCTAGAAAGTTTAAAAAATTCATGAGAAGAAAGAAACCCTTCCACAAAAGAAAATTGGAATTAAGATGGAAGGAGAAAAAGAAAAAGAAAAGGACAAGGACAAAGAAAAGAGAAAGACCCCTTGATTTGCTATGAGTGTAAGAAACCGGGCACTTTAGATATGATTGTCCTCAATTGAAGAAAGCCTACAAGAAGAAGAAGAAAGCTTATGTTGCAACTTGGAGTGATAGCGATGAATCCTCTTCGAAGGAAGAACAAAAAGAAGTTGCAAACATTTGCTTTATGGCGAACGACGACAACGAGGTAAGTTCCGAAAACCCTTGTGATGATTTTGCATTTGATGAATTTTGAAGCTTTTAATGAACTTGTTGATGATTTTAAAGTTTTGAAAAAGAAATACAAGTTTTGAAAAATGAAATTCAATTTCATTAAAGAAAAAGATAATCTTACTAATGAATTAAGATGCTGAAATCTGAAAATGAAATTTGAAAAAAAAAGAATCAATTTTCAATGAAAATGATAAACTAAAGAAAGAAGTTGAAAATATAAGAATATTGTTGATAAATTACATATAGTTCTGAAAAACTTAATTTATTATTAGTAATCAAAGAGCTATTTTGATAAGGCTGGATTAGGATATACCTAACAAAAAAAAATTGAAAAACTTTTTTAGAAAGAACAAAATAAAATTTTACATGCATTATTGTAACAAGAAAGGACATAAATCTTATGAATGTAATTCAAAAACTAATAAAAATTTAAATATTAAAGGAAAGAAAATATGGGTTCCGAAAGGAACAATATTTTTGCTACTAACCATGAAGGACCCAAGAAAGCTTGGGTACCTAAACATAAGACTTGATATTTTTGCAGGAATGTCTTGCGGCCAAAAGATCAAAGCGAAAGTGGTATCTTGATAGTGGCTGCTCAAGACACATGACGGGTGACAAGATCAATTCATCACCCTTGAAGAAAAGAGGAGGAGTTGTTACGTTTGGTGACAATGGCAAAGGCCAAATCATGGGGTTTGGTAAATTCAAATAACTCCCTCCACATATATTGAAAATGTACTTTATGTTGATGGTTTAAAGCATAACTTAATTAGTATTAGCCAATTATGTGATAAAGGTTTTAAAGTATCATTTTCAAAGTATCATTTGAAGCTGCACTTTCTAATCCCATTGATAATAGCATTGTTTTTATTGGAAATAGAAATGGCAATGTATACTTGATTGATTTAGACAATTTGTCTACTAGTAATCATTGCTTAGTTGCTAATAATGCTAATATGAATGAGATTGGTTGGTTGTGGCATCGTAGATTAGGTCATGCAAGCACACACCTAATTTCAAAATTAATTAAAATGGATTTAGTAAAAGGTCTTCCAAATAGATTTTGAAAATAACAAAATTTGTGATGCATGTCAATTTGGAAAACAAACTAGAAGTTCTTTCAAATCTAAAAATATTGTTTCAACTTCTAGGCCATTAGAGCTACTTCACATGGACCTTTTTGGACCTACTAGAACCACAAGTCTAGGAGGAAAGAAATATGGTCTTGTGATTGTAGATGATTACTCTAGATACACTTGGGTATTGTTTTTAGCTCACAAAGATGAGACTTTCTCGATATTTTTGAAATTCTTCAAGAAAGTCACAAATGAGAAAAACACTACCATAGTGTCTCTAAGAAGTGATCATGGAACTGAATTTGAAAATCATTTATTTGAAAACTTTTGCATGAAAATGGTATTAATCATAATTTTTGCACCTAGAACCCACAACAAAATGGAGTTGTAGAAAGAAAAATAGGACTTTAGAAGACATGGCCCGTACCATGCTATGTGAAAGCAACCTACCAAAATACTTTTGGGCGGAAGCTATAAACACGGCATGTTACATTCTTAATAGAGCTTTAATTAGACCAATTTAAGAAAACACCTTATGAACTATGGCAAAATAGAAAACCAAACATTAAGTTATTTTCATGCATTTGGTTGTAAATGTTTGTTCATAATAATGGTAAAGATAATTAGGCAAATTTGATGCAAAATCTGATGAAGGAATATTCTTAGGATATTCAACATCTAGTAAAGCCTATAGAGTATTTAACAAGAAAACTTAATTGTAGAAGAATCATTCATGTAGTTTTTGATGAATCTTTAGCATCGTTCGAAAAATTGATGATGAGGAAGATACAAACATAATTAGAAAGATCATTGAAAAATTAAATATGATGTATCTTCAGATCATGAACAAGAAGCTAAAGATAATGATTCTCCTAGTGTTGATGATGTTGATGCAAATCATAATGATAGATCTTCCTAGAGATTGGAGATATGCCTATAGTCATCCTAAGGAATTGATTATAGGTGATCCATCTCAAGGATAAGAACTAGATCATCTATGAGAAATATAATAATCATCTTGCATTTGTATCTCAAATTGAACCTAAAACTATTGAAGAAGCTGAAAAAGATAATAATTGGATGTTAGCTATGCAAGAAGAATTAAATCAATTTACTAGAAATAATGTATGGACATTAGTAGACCTAAAGATCATTCTGTTATAGGATCAAAATGGGTATTTAGAAATAAATTAGATGAAAATGGCATAGTAATTAGAAACAAAGCTAGATTAGTTGCAAAAGGATATAATCAAGAAGAAGGTATTGATTTTGATGAAACTTTGCACCTGTAGCTAGATTAGAAGCCATTAGATTATTACTTGCATTTGCATGTCATATGAATCAATTTATTTCAAATGGATGTTAAAAGTGCTTTTTAAATGGATTTATAAATGAAGAAGTTTTTGTAGAACAACCACCTGGTTTTGAAGATCATGAATTTTCAAATCACGTTTTTAAATTGCACAAAGCACTATATGGTTTGAAACAAGCACCTAGAGCTTGGTATGATAGATTAAGTAAATTTCTAATTGAAAATGATTTTATAAGAGGAAATGTTGATAAAACTTATTTTTGAAAAGAAAAGAAGATTTATTAGTAGTTCAAATATATGTTGATGATATTTATTGGTGCTACTAACAATCTTCTATGTCAAGAATTTGCTAAGTTAATGCAGGGTGAATTGAAATGAGCATGATGGGAGAACTCAACTTCTTCCTTGGACTCCAAATCAAACAAAGCAAAGAGGGATTTTCATCAACCAAACAAAATACACAAAAGAACTTCTCAAGAAGTTTGGTATGGAATCAATCAAACCCCTTGGAACACCAATGAGTCCTTCATGCAAATTGGACAAAGATGAAGAAGGTAAGAAAGTTGATCAAAAATATTATCGAGGTATAATCGGATCTCTACTTTACTTAACTGCAAGTAGACCAGATAATGTTTGCTGTTTGTCTATGTGCTAGATTTCAATCTGAACCTAAAGAATCTCACTTAATTGCTGTAAAAGAATACTAAGATACTTAAGTGGAACTAAAAATGTAGGTTTATGGTATTCTAGAGACTCAACATTAAACTTGATTGCATATTCTGATTCTGATTATGCTGGATGTAAGTTAGATAGAAAAAGCACAAGTGGTGCATGCCAATTCTTAGGAAGTAACTTAATCTCATGGTTTAGCAAAAAGCAAAATTCAGTTGCATTATCAACTACTGAAGCTGAATATGTTGCAGCTGGAAGTTGCTGTGCTCAAATCCTATGGATTAAGCGACAACTTGAAGACTATGGTATCACACTTGATAAAACACCTATTAGATGTGATAACACAAGTGCAATTAATCTAACTAAAAATCCAATTCAACATTCAAGAACAAAACACATTGAAATTAGATATCACTTTATAAGAGAACATGTAGCTAATAATGAAATTTGTCTTGATTATGTTAATACTGAAGAATCAATTAGCTGATATATTTACAAAACCCTGAGTGAAGAGAGATTTTGTTATCTTAGAGGTGAATTAGGGATTTGTGACCCTTTGGAATGATTTGAAACTCTAAGGAATGACTATCTAATTTCTATTAATTTCTTAATATTCCTTTCATAATTTTAAGGACAAATTATCTAGTCATCTGAGCAATTTGATTCTTCATATTCCAAAGATTTTTTTAAAATTTTATTGAACCTATTTTGACAAGTTTCAGATGTTTGAATCTCAGTTATTTTTCTCTGAAACTGTCAGTGGAGTCGACACCTCAGTTTGAGAGTCGACACCTTTCTGCTCTCGGTCCCTGACCTTGGAGCCGACACCCGTATAAGTGGAGCCGACTCCAGTTCGAGCGCTGACTGTGTTAGCGACTTGGAGTCGACACCCGACTTTGCGGGAGTCGACACCTGGGGGTCCCAAATTGATTTTATTAGGGCAGAGTCGACACTTCGTCATTCGTTCTTTTTCAATCCACTCCAAACTCTTCCAAACTCTCTCAAAACCTCCCAACTCAAATTCCACTCATTTCAAACCTTCCAAGAATCTTAATGGCACCTAAGAGGAGAGGATCAGTGATTGGAGCGCCCGTGATGACTGAGAAACGATCGGCGAGGCGACCCGTCCACGAGCCATCTCCGAGCGAAGAATCTTCAACCCAATCGGACAATCCTAATCCTTCTTCCCCTCAGGTAGACACATTAGCTGGGAGAGTGATAACAATGGGTAGGAAAGTCGATTTTGAATTTTTGAATCCGAGGGCTTTTCTATTGGGAATCAAATTAAAGAATTAGGCTGGGATAAGTTGTGCTCATTAGATGTTCCCACCTATCCTGCCCTTGTCAAAGAGTTCTACTTCAATCTATTGAGAGGTGATGGTGGAATCGTGAGTTCTGTCAGAGGAAAAGAGTCCATCTCACATTTCAAAAACTAGGAAACCTTTTGAGCATTCCCATCACTGGATTGGCAGCCGACGTACACAGTGAGAGGTCAGACGCCTTGTCAAGGATGTTAGGGAGAGAGGTTACAGAATTTGAAGAGGTTAGGGCTAACCAATTGCCCTTGGAATTGAGATTGCTTCACAATATTTGCAGTAGAATTTTATTTCCTAAAACTGGTCGATTTGAGTATGTCTCCGAGCGAGACATAGTTATGATGGATAGTGTATTGACTGGTCAACCTATAAACCTAGCTGCAATGATTTTTTATATGGCCGAAGCTGGAGGAAAAAGGAGATCGTCCCTACCCTATGGCATGGTTCTAACTATGGTTTTCAGGAGCCAAGGAGTTGTAATTTTGGATAATGAACCTTCCAAGAACCTCAGGCATACCGATTACTACAGTTTGGCACCTTGCATCGGATGGGATTTGTAAAGGTCAATGGGCATTGGGAAAGGAAAGGAAATTTGGATGAGAGAGCCCCTAAGCTTAGACCTTCTGCACCTTTTGTGGTTGGACAATCTGTGAGGGTTCCCTCTCCACAGCCTAGCAGTCCAGTTCCTATTCCTGTCCCTGCTCCTACCTCTGCTCATGTTTCTGATCAGCCATCTACTTCATCAGTCGGATTTTCAGACTTTCAATTGGAGCAACTTAAAGGTTTACTTGCTGCTCAGAAAGATGAATTAAAGACTGAGTTTGATAATCATTTTATGAACTTAAGAGAGACTCTCTACTCATTGGATGATCGCATCAGTAAAATCGAGTCCACTCTTGGTTCATCTGCGGAATCCTTAACAACTGATCTAAAAAACATATTTGAAGAACTTAAGGATATCTGTGGAGATTCTGAAACTTACTCAAGATGCAATGCCGAGCTTCAAGATAAAATCATGACTGCTTGCTCTTTTGTTGATAGAAGATTGAAAGAATTTGTAGCAACTCAAAGTGATGGAATGGGAAAGATTTTAGATCATTTGCAAAGAATTATTAGATCCAATCTATGATTTTTATGTAATGTTGTAAAAGTTGTTGTTTGATGTTTCATTTTGAAATCTTGATGTAACAGTTGTTGTTAGTTGTTTCATTTTGAAATCTTAATGTAAAAGTGTTGTTTGATGTATAGTTTGATAATTGACAAAGTTCAGTTTCATTTTGTAACACTTGACTTCTTAATGCAATGAAATTATCTTTTGAGCTATCAATTTTAACACTTTACTTAACTCTCTTAATCTTTTTGTTGATTACAAAAAAGGGGGAGAAAGTTATGTCGTATGCATTGATTATTAGTTAAGCATTGATTGGTATTTGATTGATATCAAGCTATTTTGGATTTTGGATATGCACTAATTTAAATAAGCTTAAGTGAAAATTGATATAACTAAATTCCAAGTATCAAACAAAAGGAAGAACAATTGTTAAATTGAACTTCATAGGGGAGCTATCTTATTCAGGGGGAGCTTACCTGTGAGGATCATATATTTAAAAATTTTGACTTAAGAATCCTATGCATATACTCAATGTTTTTATAATCATCAAAAAGGGGAGATTGTTGACCCAATTATTGATTTTGATGATTAATAAAGGATTGAGTATATTTATTGTGTTACTGATGAATTTAACAAGTGTTTCAGGGCTTAAAATATTTGTTTAATCAAAAGGCATTTAGAAACGTATTTTGAATCAAGTGCCAAAGGTAAGTTTCAAAATTTAGAACCTGGAGTCGATACCTAGAAAGCCTGGAGCCAACCCATGGCCAATCAAATATCTTTCTGATTTTTTGATACGGTCCGGAGCCGACACCCAGAGTTTCGGAGCCGACACCTAGAGTTTTGGAGTCGACACTTACAGTGTCTGGAGCCGACTCCAATATGGGGACAGAACATGTAATTTTTGACTACCTTGGAGCCGACACTTACAGTCTTTTGGAGCCGACACCTGACCATGGCGAGCCGACACTTAACTTTTTCGGAGCTGACTCCTCAACGAACTCAGAACTTTCTATTTTTGGATAAACGACTTGGAGCCGACTCCAACCTGTCAGAAACAAATTTTTAAAATGCCAGATCAGCTCAAACGGTAATATTTCCTTTTCACCTAACTTCTAACGGATATATTTTGTTTGGAAAAACTTTCCAGGTACATTCCAATGGCTAGTTTTCTCACCAAAAACGGATTAAAGAAAATCTATAAAAAAGGGAAGAAAGCTCATTTGAAATAAAACAAAAAACAAAAAAATCAGAGCTTATACAAATCAAAAATCCAAGAATTCTTGAGCCTGAAATCAAAGAGAAAAGTATCCAAGTTCAAATCCTTCCACTCCAAAAAGCTCAAAGAGAAATCCAAGGTGTTCAACTCAAAAAATCGGAGATTTTTCAAAAGCTCTATTTTGGTGTGATTTTCCAACTTCTCATTTGCAACATCTGTGAAGAATCAAAGCTGAGGCCTGATTCAACATCTCCAAAGAGAAGAGGAAAAGAAGAAAAGCTTAAATCCAACCTACTTCAAAAAGGCTTTTCTAAAACTTGTTTATTTACTTTGATTATTTGCTCATTTGAGGAGCTGTTTGTCAATATAAACATATTCTTTCTTGTTTTTACTAGTTCAATCAGGGGGATTGAATTAGTGGAGGTAGTATACCTCGGGCAAGCTAGATTAGCTTGAGTTTGGGTTTTGTGCTGGTGAGCCCGAGAAAAACCAGCTGGGTTCGTTGTGCACCCGGAAAACAACAAGTTTTGAGTTGTGATCTTGTAAAACAACTCTTCTGTAATCTAGTTGATTATAGTGTGGACCCAAGTGAAACTTGGGAGTGGACGTAGGTGTTGGATACATCGAACCACTATAAAATCATTGTGTTTGCCGTGCCTTAATTGTCTCTCTCTTTATCTATTCATTTGTGATTGAAATCTATTCTTCACTTAATCTCAATAGTTTTGAAAAGATTAAATTTTTTTTAGAACCCAATTCACCCCCCCCCCCTCTTGGGTTGCCATCTGGGCCAACACCTCGCATCATCTCTCCTGAGCAGGGGCTTTTCTTAGAGGACGGTGCATTTCTGATAATGTCCTCTTAGCTCAAGAGGTTATGCATGATCTCCACAGAGCTCCTACTCATCACTGCTGATGGCAATCAAGATGGATATGGAAAGAGCCTATGATAGAGTAAGCTGGGACTTCCTATACAGAGCTGTTCAGGAGTTTGGGATTGCTGAGCCTTTTATTGCCTGGATTAGAGCCTGTATTCAGAGGCCATCCTTCTCTATCATTGTTAATGGCGGACTGACGGACTACTTCCATTCTGCCATTGGTCTCAGGCAGGGCTGCCCCTGTCACCTTTCCTGTTCATTCTTTCAGCGGATGCTCTTTCCAGGGCTTTACATCAGGCTCAACAGGACTCAGCTATTGTTCCCTATAGTGTGGGTCCCCAAGGGCCCTCGCTTTCTCACTTGCTCTTTGCTGATGACTGTATCTTGGTGGGGAGAGCCACTTTAAGTAATGCTACGATGTTTGCTTCAGTGATTCAGTCTTACTGCAGGGCTTCTGGGCAGAAAGTTAATCTTGATAAATCTATAATTTGCTTTAGCCTGAAGACTAGTCCTCCCTTGAGACAGGTCATTAAGTGGAGGTTAGGAATCTCTGTTCAGGTGGATCAGATTTCCTATCTGGGTATTCCTATTACGGGGAGACGGTCACGTTGTTCTGACTTCCTTGACCTTGAACGCCGGGTCCGTGCTCGGATGGATGGGTGGCAGGTCACAGAGTTATCTATGATGGCCAGACTCACCCTTATTCGTTCTGTGCTCACTTTCTTCCCCTCTACATTCTATCTAATGCAGCTGTTCCGGTGACCTGCTTAAGGCGGATGGAGAGATGGTTTAGAGACTTCCTCTGGGATTCGATGCAGGATGGTCATGGGATCCACCTGGTGGCTTGGGATGTTGTCTGTATGCCGATTTCAGAGGGAGGGCTTGGGATTCAGTCCCTCATTGTGAGGAGGGAGGCGCTGGCTGCCAGGCACGCAATGAGTTTTTACTTGAACCAGACTGTTTGTGGAGCTAGTTTATGCGTGCGAAGTATGGTGATTGGACCACTTATACACTTCCCCATCCTACTCATGCCTGCTCTTTCTTCTGGAAAGAGGTGTGTCATCATGCTCAGGACATTCTACCCCATGTCTCGTGGATGATAGGAGATGGTACTTCTGTTGATGTGATTAGGGATACGTGGGTGACTGATCTTCCTTTGTCCCGATGGCCTACCTTTGTGAGCACTGACATTGCTAGTGGTATGAGAGTCAGTGACCTAATTGCTCAGGATCGCACTGTCTGGCATGCCTCCCGGGTTGCCACTTTATTTGGGGCAGAGCTATCCCGACGTATTCTTTCCATCCCCCTTATACTGGACAGTGCCTCAGATATCAGACTCTGGAGGAGATCCTATATGACTCGTGCTCCGATTCGAGATCTTATCCAGGAGTATAGGCCACAGGCTATGCATATGCTAGATGTTCTGTGGATCTGGAAGCTTCCTATTCACCATAGAGTGCGACTGTTCATTTGGAAGCTGGCTTGGGACTGTCTTCCGACTTGCTCTTTGCTTTCATCCAGGGGTATGATGATCCAACCTATTTGCCCCTTATGCGGATTGGCGGAGGAGACTGTTGACCACGCTATTTTATGTGCAACAGTGTCAGATTGGTCTGGTAGGTAGCAGGATTTCAGTGCTGGAGTGATAGTAGTGGCTCTTGTCGTTCTATTTTTCTGAAGATGATTCGGCAGGACGCTCAGGGGGGCACGCGGTGATTGAGCTCTTCGGCCGCTTATATTACTTACCAGGTTTGGCTGTCTCGAAACAAGAAAATTTTCTCCAATAACAGTACCCTTCCCATAGGATGCTCCGGTCAGCCCTATCCCTCTCTGCTGAGTATATGCTCCATCAGTCTGGCCTTGATGCTGATAGACCTAGTATCTGGGATTCCCCTGCTGCTGCGGTAGCGCACCGGTGCACGATCTTCGTTTCTTGGGAAGCCCCCCCACTAGGATCTGTCAAAATCAACTTTGATGGCAGTGTTCAAAGTCGGTTGGCTGGATCGGCTTTTGTGATCCGTGACCCGAATGGATTGATGATTGTGGCTGGTGGTTTTGGCTCTCTTGACCTGTCAGTACCACTAGCTGAGTTATATGCAGCGTGGGCTGGCATATATCTTATGCTATCCGCAGTCTAGGCAGCCGCCATCTTATTATTGAAGGGGACTCCTTCACTGTGGTGCGTGGCTATGGCAGGACATCGGCGACCCTGAGCCTGCTAACCTGGTGTTATGTGACATCAGATCTTTGCTCCATCAGGCTACTATAGTCCAGGTGAGACATATCACCGGAAGCTAACTCAGCGGCTGATTGGGTAGCTGCCCGGGTTGCCCATCATTCCGGTTTTTGGTCCTGGAGATTGGGTGATGCTTGTTCTTTGGTTTTATCTCAAATTTTGTACTCTGACATGTCGGGCTTGACTCACGCTTGACTGTGTGATCGTCCGTTTGTAAAAAAAAAAAAACATACGTGGCGCCAGTCACATGACATGCATGTTTAAGGAAGAAGAGAAGAGAGATATTAAAAGGTTCAATCAGTTTTAGGAATCAAATCAAAGAGTCCAATATTTTACAAAAGGTGATTGATTTGAAAGAGAAAAGAGGAGAGAGAACACATGCAGTAGTTAATGTGGGCAAGAAAGGTGATCAATGTAATGTTAAGAAAATAGGAGGGGCATTCTTAGTTTAAAAGATGATAGACAGAACCAAGGAAGAATATTCCCTGATTTCAAAACTGTCATTTCTATATATGGTAAGGCTAACACGGCCAATATAAACTCAAAACAGAACTTAATCATACGTACTCCCAGTCATAATCAATGATAGACATCCTGCAGCAAGGAATGTCGACACAAGAAGATCACGTTGCACTTTACTCATTTCCCAACGAAATACTTTACCAACTAAATAGTCCAGCAAGTATCATAGAGGACAATATATCAAGATCCACAGTATCTTTTAAAAACATCTTGCACTAAAAAGAATTAATTAACACATCAGAAAATAATTTTTTGGTAAAGCAAAATGACTAGCACTTACCTCAGGAAACTAATTGGGGCACTCTGCAATATGCCGAGTGAGATTCAGTGAAGCTGGTGACGACGACACCTCTGCTAAATGTAAAATGCAGATGCACACTGAAAGTAAAAAAATTAGTTAAAATAAACTAGAATTTTACAAGTAATTATACACAAAAGAACAATAAATATTAAGAATATCCTAACCATGTAGCATATAAATGGTGCACAATATTAATTGTTTCAACATTTATGACAAGTGTTTGAGCGAAGAAAGTAACATGAGCGAATGCAAAATTAAAGGCATAGAAATAGATAATTCATTCTAGAGGAGGATTGAGCAGTTAGTGCAACACATACATGAGATGATATACCAGCATCCAACCCTTTTAAACCAGATTCAAGTGAGCCAACGATATGCATAAAGGTGCTTGTATCCAGGTTCAAAATGAAGGAACTATGGTTGTTGAACAAAACCTCCACAAATGCAAAGTAAGCTTTTGTAAGATGAAAGAGAGGAAGCAGAACAAGGCCAAGCCTTCCAAACAGAGGCCTGGATCTAGTTCAATCTAGCTGATATAATTTTATATTCTAATTTCTAACTCCATGTTTTATCAAAAGGAGCCTGCTATTGCCAGTGTATCAGCAGATCTTTTAGGCACAAATAAGAAAAGGGCCTATAATAATTATTATGGTCAGTCTCTAGAACTCCATGCATTAGGGGAAAATGATAATAATGCCCCTACCAACAACCAAGTCTCTAAAGTGTGAATTATTTGTTGTTTAGAGCATGACTAATAGGCCCTAGAAATGGACCGCCAATCAACAATGAGAAACACATCATATTTCTGAATAATTGGACTTCAAACAGCTCAAGCTTGGTCCATTTTAAATATTTCAGAGATTAAAATAAAATTAAAAATAAATTCTAATTACCAAGGGAAGGATTATGACCACAATAAAAATCAATTCAAAGACTAGAAGAAGGATAAAGACAGAAGCAAGTCAAGCAACAACTTTCAACAGTGAACAAGTTTAAGAATCACTTGAGATGCATGAACGACTCTTATGCCCAAGTACAGTTATTGCATCTGTTTCTTAAGAAAAACATTCTTTGAAACAGAAAGACGTGCCTGCTGACCCACAAACTTAGAACAACATATAGTAGATGCTTTTGAAAATCTGATGAGAAATTCTATGCCTGCATACAAGAAGCACAATGTATTCAATCCAATCCAGAAACAGAGTAAATTTGAGCTATCACTTAAAGAAAAGTACAGCAAACTGTACCACCGGACCCAAAACATGTGAACTATTAGCTAAGTATTATACACATCCATCAACTTTTGCAAAAGTACTGATATCAAACTTAGGAAATTACTGGCATACACCAAGCTTTCAAGCCAAATCAGACATCTCACTGTTGATGCTGGATCACCAGATTATTTGTTTAGGGTTTCTTTTTCTAGATCTCTCTCTCTCTCTTTTGAAGGAAGAAGTCCCCCCCCCCCCTCCTTCCTCTCCCCTTTTTATCCTCCTTTTATTATTATTTTCTTTTTTTATTTCTCATTATCCTGGATGTCCACGTGTAGGATAAGTGTTCATCTTACATTACGTGGTCATTCAGTGATAATGCTTAATAAGGATATTAAGAAACTTGCTCATGAAGGAATCCTTTTTCATGATGATCTTGATAATCCCAAAGGAATGTCAGAGGTAGTGGAGACGTCAGAGTGAGGGAAAAGGGATCTGGCTCCAAAATAGAGGTTCAGTGTCCCCTTTTGGGTATTTGTCTTATGTGAACCATTTAAGGCATGATGTTTTTAGCATCTCTCGATTTCTGTTCCGAATATGACGGCTCATCTTATTTAATGGTTCTGACGTGGGGATTTATTCTTAAACCGAGGGATCGCCGAGGCTGGGTGCTGCCTAGACCTTTGGAGGCCGCCCAAGCTCTAGGGGCCGCCTAGACTCTGGAGGCCGGACTGGGGGCCGCCCAGGAGGGGCCGCCTGGGGGCCGTCCAAGTTCTAGGGGCCGCCTAGACTCGGAGACTTTGGAGGCCGCCCAAGACTGGGGGCCGCCCAGGACTGGGGGCCGCCCAAGGGGGGGCCGCCCAGGACTGGGGCCGCCCAGAATGGGGGCCACCCGAGACTGGGGGCCGCCCAGGACTGGGGGCCGTCCAAGTTCTAGGGGCCGCCTAGACTCGGAGGCCGCCTAGACTTTGGAGGCCGCCCAAGACTGGGGGCCGCCCAGGACTGGGGGCCGTCCAAGTTCTAGGGGCCGCCTAGACTCGGAGGCCGCCCAGACTTTGGAGGCCGCCCAAGAGGCCGCCCAGGACTGGGGGCCGCCCTGGGGGCCGCCCAGGACTGGGGGCCGTCCAAGTTCTAGGGGCCGCCTAGACTCGGAGGCCGCCTAGACTTTGGAGGGGCCGCCCGGAAGACTGGGGGCCGCCCAGGACTGGGGGCCGCCCAGGACTGGGGGCCGCCCAAGATCTAGGGGCCGCCTAGACTCGGAGGCCGCCCGGACTTTGAAGGCCGCCCAAGACTGGGGGGGGCCGCCCAAGCTGCCTTTTATTTATTAGTTTAATTATTTTGCACATTATCCGTATCAATTTCTAAATTTTTTAAAAAATAAGTTCAACGAATAACTTAAACATGAATTATTTCGTCTAGTTAAACTTTTTTAAATTTATTCTTTTAACTATAGCATTTAAAAATAAAAAAAATATTCAACGAATATTTCCTCTTATCTCTCGTATCAAACACTGCCATGATATAATAAAATCAACAACAACGGATTACAAGGAACCGTCTACGTTAGCGCAGCCCGTTACCGGTAAAAGTTGGTGCCGTAAATAACGCATAAAATTAAGGTCAATTTCATGCAACTTTTATAACTAGAAAAACAGCAACTCAAGTCAAGGGGAAAATGAAATGGATTTAACGGTTCCAAAAATCATTTCAACCTTCATCGCCGCGTCCGGCTCTCATCTTCGGTTTCGTGCACCTTCCATCGCCCCTCCGCGTGCTCCTCTCTGGCTAGACCGCCAAGGTTCCTCCTCCTCCGACCAGCGATCCTTCCCGCTCAACCGTTGATCACGTCTCTCCGATTTTCCGCACATCCGCCCGCTCCTCCGTGTACTCCCTTCCAGCGCTGTGCTACTCTATGTCAATGAGCACAGTAAAGTCCGGTGCGCAACGGAATCGCAGTTCAAGTCCGCCTCCACATTATTTTTTTTTTCCTACTCAGCGTTAATTTCCATTGTGAATTTTCTTTTCTTTTTCCACAAGGAGCACAGTTTAATATTACATATAATATAATTGTAAAGAATGGGAAAGGCCGACTAATGTGGCCTGTTGGCAATTTTTTTAATCCTGGTCAAAAAAAAAAAAAAATTCCTTGTAACTTGGGATAAACTTCATGGGATTTATGTAAAAACTTTATCGTTTCATATTAAAATATTAATTTAATTTTAAGTTATTATAAATTAGTTTATTTATATGGTAGAATAAAAATTATAATATACAATATAAAAATATATTTTTCATAATTTTATATTTATATAAAATAATTTTAGACCTGGAAAGGTAAATAAACATATTAAATATTGTATCAATAGTAGTTTCATATTCAAATAGTTAAAATTAAGTACTTGTCACTATAACTTTTTTTCATAATTTTAAATTAACTATTAATTAAATATATTAACTACACATATTGACATTAATTTTGTATTAAGTAAAATTATTATAAATTTGGTCTTGGGTCAAGCTAATTGGAATAGATCCAACCAAATTAGGGATCAATCGGTCCAATTGACCTTTTTTTTTTTTTGTTACAAGCTGGTAATCATACAAGTCTAGTGTGAATCAGTCCAGATACATCAGAATACAAAATTTACAACAAAACAGAAGGACAAGGGTCTCCCAGCCTCCATATCCAATAGCCAGCATGCTGAGCCACTGAAACTACCGCCCAGTCAGCAGCTGAATTAGCTTCACGGTATATATGATGGATCTAGGCAATATTAGGATGGACCATATATCCCTAAGAATTGGGTTAGTGGGGGCTTCAGGAACATTCTCCTTCCGTAGCCACCTAATGACCGTCATAGAATCATCCTTGATTACTAGCCTATGAGCATGAAGAATCTAAGAAGCATAAGTAATACTTGCCCAAGCAGCATAAAGCTCGGTCATAGGGACAGAGGAATCAAGGGTACCAAATCCACCCGCAGCTAGCATATGACCCTGAGGCCCACGAATGATAAAGGCCGAACCAGCAAATCTTTCACAGACACTCCCATCAAAGTTGATTTTGACAAACCCTGGAGGGGGGCTCTCAGAAAATGAAAACCGTATGTCGGTTCGCTGCCAAAGCAGCAAGGAAACCCCAGAGGCCAGAGGAGTTAGAACCAACCGCTTGAATAGCATGGACACAATCTGCAGACAAAGATCTGATCTTCCACACAAGCTGCTGTGAAGAAATAAAGTCCTCCGAGAATATAAGTTGGTTCCTCGATAGCCAAATCTGATAAGCCATGGCCGCCCAAAGAGTATTTATGCTGAGGGGCCATCTGGAGATCATAAAAGAATAGGGAACGTGGGGAACCAGAAGCATCCACTCTGCTAATATAACCCATCATGTGCCAAATCCGTCTAGCTCTAGGACATATGAAGATAGCATGGTCGGTAGACTCATCCTTTATCCACACAGAGGGCATATCGGCTGGATTGGCATACCCCTACGAGAGAGCAGGGTACTCATCAGAAGGCAGTCCCAAAGAAGCTTCCAAATAAACAACTGAACCCCGGAAAGAGTGGGGAGTGACCAGATCCAAGCAGCATCCTTCGTGCACTAGGGCTGAGGCCTAAAAAACTTCATAAGGTCCTTGAAAGGGGCCCTAGAAAGAGAAGATCTCTGCCATAGCCTGACGTCAGCTGAAGGACTAGAAATAAGAGGAATCGAGAGAATCCGCTGAGAGAGTTCCTCGCCGAAGAAACGGGTCACCATGGGGGTATGCCAGGAGGGGGAATCTGGTGAAATCAAATCCTTAACCCTCAAGTCAGTGGGGACATCAATACTGATAAAAGAGGACCACCGAGATAGAGAGAGCTCAGAAATCCAAGAATCTTGAATAACATCAATAGAATGACCATCACCAATCATCCAAGAGATATTCTTCAGGATAGAGTCACCATACTGACACACCTCCTTCCAAAAGGAGGAACACCCCGGGGTGGCATTATGTGCTCCCCGGACTTTCAATCATCATACCTCGCACGCATCACGGAGCTCCAAAGACATTGCGGCTCCAAGAGGAAACATGATGCATGTCTGGCCAATAGAGACGCCTAACCATCAGGGATTGGATTCTGAGGCCACCTTCTTGAATTGGCATACAGATCATGTCCCAAGATAGAAGGTGGATGCCATGCCCATCTTGCATAGAAGCCCATAGAAAATCTCTAAAGCATCTCTCGATCCTCCTTAGACAAGTAGTCGGGATGGCCGCATTTGAAAGCAAATAAAGAGGAAGGAAGGAAAGAACCGACCGAATAATGGTGACCCTAGCCATCATGGATAAGCCAGTGAAGCAGTGACATACCAACCCTCAATACGCTAACGAGCATGCCTCTCAAAATCCACATAGTCAGAACAATGGGGATGTCTACCGGTCATGGGGATCCCCAGATACATAAACTGGCCAGTTTGAGTAGATATACCGAACAGATTGATAATAACTTCTCTGGTGGATCTGGAAGTCTTTGAGCTGAAATAGATAGAAGACTTAAGAAGGTTAACCTTCTGCCCCGAAGCATGATAATAACGCTGAATAATGGAATCGAAGGAAGCCGCATTATCAGTAGAAGCTTGACCCAAAAAAATGCAATCATCGGTAAACAGAAGATGAGAGATGGAAGGGCCCCCAGCCCCTACCATAAAAGGGACAATCCTCCGATTTTGCTGAGGCTGATGGAAAGCTCGAGAAAGATCATCCGCAACCAGAATGAACAAAAGGGGAGATAAAGGGCACCCCTGACGTAATCCCACAGAAGAATGAAAAAACTCGGTCAGGGTCCCATTAATGATCAGAGAGAAAGAAGGCCTCTGAATACAAGCCATAACTCACTCAATAAATAGCTTGTCGAATCCAAACTCCTGAAGAGAATGGTGCAAGAAGGCCCAACTCAGTCTATCATAAGCTCTCTCCATATCAAGCTTAACAACCATAAGACACCGTCTGGCAGGGGCTCTATGGAGATCATGCATAAACTCCTGAGTGATGAGGACATTGTCCGAGATAGAATAGCCTCTAATGAATGCCCCTGTTCCACATAAATAAGACGGGGAATCACTGCACGAAGACGGCTAGCTAAAAGGCGGGCACATACCTTATACAAAGTAGTGCACAAACTGATCGGCCTAAAATGTTGAGGTAGAGAAGCATCTGAGCGCTTGGGCACAAGAGTAATAAGAGTCTGATTCCATTCTACATGAATGTGCTTCAATTGGAAGACAATCTGGATAGCCTGAACCACCTCCGGCCCAACAATATCCCAATAATGTCGAAAAAAGAAGGGCGAAAACATATCCAGCCACGGGGCCTTGTCCGAACCAAGCTCCAAAAGGGCTTGGCGAACCTCCTCCACATAGATCGGCCTGACCAGCATGGCATTATCCGAGGAGGAAACCTTCCTGGAATTAGATACCTGAATAACCGGAGCCCCATCACCAGTGGACTCAAACCATCTAGACTGAAAGAAGTGAAGAAACTGAGTCCGAATAATAGATATCCTCTAGATAATTCCTCTCAACATCAGCTACCCTTCAAATCCTATTAGCTGCCCGCCGCTTCAGAGTAGCCTGGTAAAAGAATCTGATATTACGGTCTCCTTCACGGATCCACTGAACCAATTGACCTTCAATTGGGAATGGATCTAATATAATTAGGAATATGTCTGACACAATTGGGGATCAATTAGTCCAATTGGGTCGACGAATCCAGCCCAATTGAAGGTTAATTAGCCCAATTGGGAGATAGTTTGTATCAAATTAGAAGTCAATTGGTCCAATTGAGTCAGATGAATCCAATCTAATTCGGCTTAATTGGTCTAATTAGGCCAAATCCAACCCAATTAGATGTCATCGATCCAATTGACCCTCAATTAGGCATTGGCCCAACCCAATTAGGGGTCAATGGGTTCAATTAAGGGATGTGTTCTATCCAATTAGAGGTTAATCGGTCCAATTAGGGTCACTATGAGTTCGGCCTAACTAAGGGTCAATCGATCCAATAAGGAATAATTGTTAATGCAATTAGGGTCAATTAATCGAATTGAGAATGGGTCCAGTCCAATTGAGGATAAATTGATCAAATAGGGGATGATTTGTGTTTAATTGGAGGTCAATTGGAATTTGGACTCCAATTAAACACAAATCATCCCCTATTGGATCAATTAATTGGACACCAAACCAATTGACGACTAATGGGACACAAATCATCCCTTAATTGGAACGAACACAATCCTAATTTGATTAGTTCCAATCAATCCAATTGACTCCTAATTGGAATGGGTCCGACCCTAACGAGGCTCAATTGGTTCAATTAGGCTAGATGTCCGACCAAATTGGTGGTTTTTTTTTTGTTATAAGCGGGCAATCAAACCTTTCTTGGTTGAATCAAGCCCAATTTATCATAATACAAAATCTGGGAAAACATAGGCGAGTATGGATCACCAGGTCTCCAAACCCATGGTCCAAAATGATGTGCAACCCGGGCAGCCATCCAGTCCGCCGCAGAATTAGTTTCCCAAAAAATGTGCTGAATCTGAACCATGTAAGCCTGCTGAAACATCGACCAAATATCACCTATCAGAGGGTTGGTTAAAAGAGGGCCGCCCAAATCCTGACGAAGCCAACGCACAACAGTGATAGAATTACCCTCAATTATAAGTCTACGACAACCTAAACTGCGAATGGCATGGGATATACCCACCCACGCAGCATGCAGTTCGGCAGCCGGAACAGAGAGGTCAAGGAGGCACATCCCACCAGCCGCCATCAGATCACCGTCAGACCCACATATCACAAAAGCTGAACCCGCCAGGCGACCACGAACACTGCCATCAAAATTGACTTTGACAAACCCTAGTAGAGGGGGTTCCCAAGAAATGAAAACCGTATGCCGGTGCGCTACAGAAGCAGCAGGGGAACCCCAGATGCTAGTGCTATCAGAGTCAAGGGCAGATTGGTGGATATTATACTCATCAAAAAGGAGCTGAGCAGTCCTGACAATCCGCTGAGGAGAATCAGAGACATCAGAAAAAATGTGATGATTCCGGGACAGCCAGAGCTGATAAGCAATATAAGCTGCCAAAGAGCTAAAACGACCGTGGTCCCTCTGCATATCCCGACGAATCATCGATAGAAGAGAGGTACAACACTGAACAGTACTCTCACCCCCTCGGTGAAACCTCGCAAGCTGCCAAACTAATCCCGCTCTACCACAAGTAAATATGGCATGACTGGTAGTCTCATCCTCAGTCCCACATAACGGGCAGGTAGGAGAGATCACCATACCCCTCCCAGAGAGTAGGGAACACGTAGGAAGACAGCACCAAGCCATCTTCCAAATAAATAGGTAAACTCTAGGATGGATGGGAAGCCGCCAAATCCAAGATCCATCCATAGTATATCCCGTCTGAGATCTCAAATCCTGCATGAGGTCTCTAATCGGCCCTCGGGACAAGCATGTCCTCCTCCATAATCTAATATCCTCAGTGTGATCCGGGAGAAGGGGGATAGAGAAGATACACTGAATGAGCTCTGCACCAAATAAAGAGACCACCAGGAACCATTCCAAGCCTTGTTATCCTGATTGATAAGGTCCGAGACCCTCAAACCAATAGGAAGGTCTGAACTAACAAAGGTGGGCTAGCGGATCAGAGGGAGCTCAGCCAGCCAAGTGTCAATAAGGGCATCAACAGAGTTGCCATCTCCAATCATCCACGACGAACGGCTAATAACGGCCTGAGCATAACAATAAACCTCTTTCCAGAAGAAAGAGTACCTGCGAATAGACTGAGGATGACTCTGGACAGACCAATCACCATATTTAGCATGCATGAACGAACTCCACAGGCATCCTGGATCCAACAAGAATCGCGATGCGTGCCTAGTAATCAGCGCCGCTCTTCTGACAATGAGGGATTGAATCCCAAGACCCCCCTCCGAAATAGGCATGCACACAGAGTCTCAGGACAGTAAGTGATCCCATGGCCGTCCTGCCTAGAACCCTAGAGGAAATCTCTGAACCATCTCTCCATCCTTTTTAAACAGGTAATCGGAATGGCAGCATTGGAGAGGATGTAGAGAGGAAGAGCAGTGAGAACAGATCGGATTAGGGTTAGCCTGGCCATCATGGATAAACCAGAGACTTGCCAGCCATCCAATCTATCACGAACACGGCGCTCCAACTCGATGAAATCAGAGCAGCTAGGCCTCGTACCCGTAATAGGGACCCCCAGATAAGAGAGGTTATCCTCTCGGGCATTAATACCCAAAATGTGCATGATAGACTCGCGGGTGGCAGCTCTAGTCTTCGGATTAAAAGAAATCATGGATTTAGCAGTATTAATTTTTGGCCAGAAGCACGACAATAAGACTGGATTACTGAAGCAAAAGCAGAAGCATTTCTGGAAGTGGCCCTGCCCATCAGGATGCAGTCATCAGCATTGGTGGTTCATTGGTCTAACTTACCCCAATTGGGAATGGATCTAGTCTAACTAAGGGTTAATTAGTCCAATTAAAAGAATGGTGCCAGCCGGCTCGATGGCCCACCTTTGTTAGTATTGACATCCCCAGCGGATTGCGAGTTTCTGACCTTATTGTCCAGAATCATAGGGCTTGACATTCACCTTTCATAACCACCCTGTTTGGTGTTGATCTGCACTGGCGCATTCTTTCTATTCCCCTCCCTGTGGCTCAAACTCCAGACATTAGACTTTGGAGGCGATCCTGCTTGACTAGCGCTCCGATTAGGGATCTCATGGTGGACTCCAGACCGTCGACCAACCGGTCCATGGAGGCCACTTGGATTTGGAGGCTTCCCACTCACCCGCGTGTCTGGCTTTTTATTTGGAAAGTGGCTTGGGAACGCCTTCCGACTTGCTCCATCCTTTCCAGGAGGGGCATGGCGATCCAGCCTTCCTGCCCGCTATGTGGTACTGAGGAGGAGACTATTGACCACGCCATCTTTACCTGCTCTAGAGCAAGATTGGCTTGGCAGATCGTGGGCTATCGGTCGTGGAATGTTTGCGGTGCCCTATCTTGTTCCTCCTTTCTGGCTTTTCTGAGGCAGGATACGAGGAGGGATTCTAGTCGGCGATGCTCTATGGCTGCCTACTTGGCTTATCAGGTCTGGCTATCTCGAAACCGGCATATCTTTACTGCTGTGACGGACCCTCCCCATCGGATTGTTAGGACTGCCATGTCTCTTTCTGCTGAGTGCACTAGCCATCAGTCTACCTTGGGCTCTGATAACCCTAGCTTCTGGGATTCTCCTGCTACGTCTGCAGCGCACCGGGGTACGGTCTACATCTCCTGGGAACCCCCACTAGGGATTGTCAAAGTCAATTTTGATGGTAGTGTTCAGGGTCGCTTGGCGGGATCGGCTTTTGTCATCCATGGCTCTGATGGCTCGTTAATGGCGGCTGGTGGGTTTGGTCTTCTTGATCTATCTGTGCCATATCTCTTATGCCATATGCAGCCTGGGCATTCGTAGGCTCATCATTGAGGGTGACTCCATTACGGTTGTTCGATGGCTCCAACAGGATCTGCGCGACCGGCTTTCTACCAACCCTCTAGCTAGTGACATTCGTGCTATGCTTCGACAGCTTGATTCAGTTCAGATTCAGCATATATACTGGGAAGCTAACTCTGCCGCTGACTGGGTAGCTGCCTGGGTCGCCCATCATTCAGGTCCTTGGTACTGGTTACCGGGTGACTCCTGCCCAAGGGTTCTCTCTCAAATTCTGTATTCTGATGTATCGGGCATGTCTTATCCTAGATTAATATGATTGCCCGTTGTAACCACACAAAAAAAAAAGGATGGTGCCAGCCTAATTAGATGATGTTTTATGTCTAATTGGGAGTCAATTAGTCCAACTAGGAGATGAGTCCGGATCAATTGGGAGTCAATCGATCCAATTGAAGGATGGTTGGTGTCCAATTGAAGGTCAGTTGATCTAATTAGGAATGGATCCCACCTAATTAGAGACAATACGTCCAATTAGAGGTTGAATAGATCACTAAATGAATACGAACCATTCCCAATTGGTCCAATTGACCCTAATTCGGCCGAATAAATTTTCAATTCAATTGATTAACCTCCAATTGGATATAAAACTAATAAACCTGAATGGTAAAATAAGGTTCATTTGTTTGACCCCTAATTAGTTTGAAACTACGGCTTTGTTGTTGTTATTGTTAACCTTTAATTGAATACAAATCATTCCCTAATTAGATCAATTGATCCTCAATTGAGTTGGCATATTCCTAACTTGATTGATTCATCCCAATTAGACACGAATCATCCTCTAACTGCATCGGTTGAACCTAATCCCAATTGGATTGAACCTATTCCCAATTGGATTTATTGACCTCTAAAGGTTTAAACCATTCCTCATGATTGAGGGAGACTCTATGACTGTTATACAGTGGATGCGAAAGGAAAGTGTTCCTGATGTCTCCACTAATCCGATCCTCAGGGACATTTGGACTATGCTTCAGCAGGTGGATACGGCCCAGATCCGTCATGTTTTTCGCGAAGCCAACACGGCTGCTGACTGGGCAGCGGCGGTCGTGGCTCAGCATACAGGTTATAGGCTTTGGAGGGTGGGTGATCCCTGCCCCCCTGTACTGATGCAAATTTTACATTCTGATGTATCTGGGTTGATCCGCCCTAGACTAGTGTGATTGCCCGTTTCTTCCAAAAAAAAAAAAAAAAAAAAAAAAAAAAAAAAAAAAAAAAAAAAAAAAAAACCATTCCTCAATTGAGCCGAACCCATTCACAATTCAATCAATTAACCTTAATTAGAGATGAACCCATCTCCTAATTGGACCAATTGACTCCTAATTGTGCTGAATCCATTTCAATGTCAATTGACGGGTCCTTAATTGGACATGAACCATCCCAAAAGGATTAATTGGCCCCAATTAGAATGATTGACCTCTAATTGGATATGAATCATCCCTTAATTGAATTAATACCATCTCCCAAATTGTCAAGACCCTTTCCCAATAGGGGCTTAATGGAACCGATTGACCCCGATTGGGCCCAGTCTATCCAACCCAATTGGATCGATTGATCCCCAATTTGGTTGAATCCATCCCAACTAGCTTGATACAATACTAAATTTATATTAAAATTTAATAAAAATTAAAATTTACCTAAACTTAATAAAATAAGTGTTCTGGCTACCCGTAAGACTAGAAAACATAAATGATGTCCAAGATAAACTTACAGGCACTTCGTGTTCCTCTTCATTTCTTAGGCTTTAAAAAATAAAAAAAGATTTAATAAGTTCACATTCAGTAAATAAACTAATTACAAATATATCATTAAAAATTTAAGAACATAACATATTCTAATTATTTTCTTGTTTTACTCGTATTCTTCAATTATTTTGAGCTGATCATATTCCATATACATCTTAAAAGTCTCAATTCCAAGTTTCCATGCCATCATACGATTCATACCATGATTTACTAACCTTATGTGTTAGAATTTATATATTTTGATTTTGCATATCATCTTGTTACTATTACGCCACCATCATGAACTACGATTATATATATATATATATCTCTGATAAGATCGGTGTACCATATTTAACCCGATGGATGGGAGTGTATTTTTCACACACACACATATATATATATACCCTATGAATGTGGATCTTGGTATTAGTCATGTCATCAAGTTATATCATAGTAAACTGAAAGTGACATATTTTATCACTCAAAATTTATTTCTCATCTATTATTTAATTATCCATAAAATTCTTTAGATAAAGATATGTATACATATTTATACCATATTAGTTATGTTATTATTATTAATACTATGAATTATTACTATTTTTGGTTTCATAATAATATAGTGATCTATTTTGCATTTTCTACATACTTTTATAAGTTTTTTATAATTATTTTCATTATTATCAAGATGTATCATCATCATTATTATTGAAATAATAAATTATGCATAATTTAACTAAAATACGAAAATAATGACATTTAATATTCAAATACACATATTAAAGCAACAAAACTTATTTTGTAAAATAAATAGTGGATAATAAACAATATTTAATTAGATATTAATATTTATCATGAAATTATATAATTCAAAAGTCTAATTAATTAGGCTACAATCACCTAAAATATATATTTTAATTTTAATTTTTAAAAATTATAATGGCCCAAATAATTTCTAATATTTTACCTAGTCTATTCCAATCTCCAAATTAGACCTTTATTATTTTAACTTGTATAAGTCCGAACAAACCAGAAAGGACTCCCTTACATGTTAGAGTGATCTTAGATCTAGGAAAGTCTTTGTACACTGCTATGATGCAGGATGGCTTGCATTGGGCGCATTGATTCGCTTGTGCGTCAAGGTGCAAGACCCACGAGTGGGCCCTTTGGCATGGGCCCATATGCGGATGAATCACTACGCTCGGTGTAGACCATCTTGCATCGATGGTGGTGTACAAAGACTTTTCCCTCATATCTAATCCTAAAACCAAAGTGGTTGGATCAGAATTAAATTAGGTTTGAAAATTTGGTTCCGAGGCTTGGACCCAAGGCCCCAATGGGCCGAACCAAGCCAGACCGGACCCAAGAAATAACCCAAAAACCGGCCAGCTCTTGCCCCTCCGTCTCCCGTTTTCCATCGTCCACGACCCTTCACTGTTGCACGCTTGGCGGCATGGCCGGCCCTCCCCCGGTAGACCAGCCGCCACCGGAAACCGTCCAGTGCTGGCCACAGCCGGCCCCCTGGACCCGATGAGCTGGTGAGCTCGCCGCCGGATCCCTAGCCAATCGCGGGAGCCGCACAAGGCGAGCCCGATGCGGCTCCCAAGTGCCTGTTCAAGGTCGCCAGAGTTCCGACGACCCCATTCGCAGACAGCCACTGCCTCCCCCAGCCGGAGCACCCCGCCTGTGGGGGCTCCGGTTGCCCCCCTCGCACGTGGCCTTGCCGCTCTCCCCTGCCCTACGCAGCCGGCCACCGACTCCTCCCGCCGGAGCACCCCGCTCGCATGGGAGTCCGGTGGCCCGTCGGCCACCACAGAGGCCATTAAGGCCCTTTGCACAGAACAGGGCAGCGGCCCCTTCAACAGCCCATTTCCGGTGATCGCCGCCGAGAAAGCCTGAGCCACGCTTCCCTAGGAAAGTTCAAGCAATGGGAAGGGAGTGATGGACGTACATACCGAAAGAAGTCGCTAGCGAGGGAGAAATCGTCGCCAGAAGAATGACCCTGCTGCCAGACAAAACAGAGAAGAAAATCAGATAAATCCGGCCAAAATCCTCAAAGATCCGGCGATAAAGGGCTAGATCCGGGATGGGGAAGAGGAGATCACCTCTCGCGGGTTGACGTCGGGCAGTGGGAGCGCCAGTGGAGGTCCAGCGGTGCGGTGAGTGTGGACGGAATTACAGGAAGAGAGATGCAGAACAGAGAGGAAGGGTGGCAGACATAATAATCCCGACCGCCGTCCGGCCCCATTTCAATAACTTATCATGTAAAGATCTAAAGATCCATTGGTACCCTGGCACTTGTGCATGGAAGTTTCACTTCAAGCTATGGATTATTTGCGGAAAACTAATTTATCGATGGTCTAATTTATTTTACGGGATTTTTCATGATTTAATATTTTTGGCAGACATTTTGGTGGCCCAGTATGTAGCTATCACCAAGAAGCACGTTATCTACTTTATGTGGCAGGACTATATTTTGTGAATGTTTCGTGCAATTTGTGTTATATCACTTTCAGAAGTATTTTGCTATTAGAACTGTTGCTGCCAAATCACGGTCGAAGAGCGCCAGGCGAGCTGGGATCTCCGCAGACCTTCGAGGATGTAGAAAGGTCACAGTCTCCTTCCGGGGGCTGCAAGAAAGTTTCGGACCGGTGATTCCGGTGATTCCAGTGAGGACCCTCCGACGCCCAAGTTAATGATTTGTAGAACAGTAGAATTTTCGTTAATGCAAGAGTAGAGATTGAGTTTTCTCCCCCCCTACGCTAGGGGATTGGGGTCTTTATATACCTGTTCGGGGGTCTCTCTTACCCTTTGCTGGTAACAGCCACGTAATAACGTGTTATAAGTACGCCTCTTGGCCTTTTGGAAACCGTCCGCGACCTTAGAAGTTGCCAGTTCATATTCGGTGACCGTTCGTGATCTTGGAAAAGTCACGTGGAATTCCTTGCGTGGTCCTGCTCATGTCCTTGGATGGGCTTGCATGGCACGTTCACGTACAAGGCTCTGTTCACTTGCATAGCACTATTGGCGGCGAGGGAGCTTGGCAGCTTTGTGGTGCCGGTCTTCGAGGTGCCGGCCTTGGAGGTGCCGGCCTGGGAGGTGCCGGTGCCAAAGGTCAGCGCTGGGGGCCGACGCTAGAGGCCGTAGCCAAAGGCCAGAGCCAAAGGCCGTTGCTGAAGGGCCGATGTTGGAGGCCGGAGCCAAAGGCCAGTGCTGGAGGCCGGAGCCAAAGGCCAGCGCTGGAGGCCGGAGCCACAGGCCAGCGCTAGAGGCCGACGCTGGAAGCCGGCGTTGGAGGCCGACGTTGGAAGCCGGTGCTGGAGGCCAGCGCTGGAAGCCGACGCTGGAGGCCGGCTCTGGAGACTGTAGCCAAAGGCCGGAGCTAAAGGCAGTCGCTGAAGGCCAACGCTGGAAGCCGGCGCTGGAGGCCGGCGCTGGAAGCCGATGCTGGAGGCTGGCGCTGGAGACTGTAGCCAAAGGCCGGAGCCAAAGGCCGTCGCTGGAGGCCGACGCTGGAGGCCGGCGCTGGATGCCGACGCTGGAGGCCGACGCTGGAAGCCGGCGCTGAAGGCCAGCACTGGAAGCCGACGCTGGAAGCCGGCGCTGGAGGCCAGCGCTGGAAGCCGGCGCTGGAGGCCGACGCTGGAGGCCGGCGCTGGGGGTCGAGGCTGGAGGCCGGCGCTGGAGGCCGGCGCTGGAGGCTGGCGCTGGGTTCAACTATCACATCAATTTGGGAATCGCGCAAAAAATAACATCACCCAGAGAAATTGGCCAGCCGTATCAGATGCCCCCCCGCCCCTGAGATGGGTGAGCGCATAATCACCCGCGAAAGGGGTGTTAATATCCTCTGGGCGGCCGATTTTCATGCCATTACTTCGCCTATTCAAGCTGTGAGATTATAGAGGATTTCCTTCGAGCAATGAGTCACAAAAGGCGAGTGTCATCATTGTGGTAAGGTCAATGCCGTCTCTTTAGTTACCGGTGCAGAACCGGTCTTTCATGCCAATGCGGAGCCGGTCTTTAGTGCCGACGCTGGGTGCCGGTCTTTAGTGCCGACGCGGAGCCGGTCTTTTTGTGCCGACGCAGAGTCGGGCTTGGAGGTTCCGACGTGGAGCCGGGCTTGAATTGCCGACGCGGAGCCGATCTTTAGCGCCGGTGCGGAACCGGTCTTTGGTGGTTTTCCTGTAACGCATCCAGACACTAATGAAAAAGAAATTTTTTCTCAGTGTAGTATACTTAGCTTTTTTGCAGTTGTTTGCCTTCGTAGGTATTTGGTGCCGACGCGGAGCCGGTCTTTGGTGCCAACGCGGAGTCGGTCTCTAGTGCCGACGCGGAGTCGGTCTTTGTTGCCGACGCGGAGCTGGTCTTGCTGCCGACGCGGAGTCGATCTTGGTGCCGACGCTGGGTGCCGGTCTTTAGTGCCGACGCGGAGCCGGTCTTTTTGTGCCGACGCGGAGCCGGGCTTGGAGGTGCCGACGTGGAGCCGGTCTTGAATTGCCGACGCGGAGCTGGTCTTTAGTGCCGGTGCGGAACCGGTCTTTGGTGGTTTTTCTGTAACGCATCCAGATACTAATGAAAAAGAACTTTTTTCTCAGTGTAGTATACTTAGCTTTTTCGCAGCTGTTGCCTTCGCGGGTATTTGGTGCCGATGCGGAGCCGGTCTTTGGTGCCAATGCGGAGTCGGTCTCTAGTGCCGACGCGGAGTCGGTCTTTGTTGCCGATGCGGAGCCGGTCTTTGCTGCCGATGCGGAGTCGGTCTTTGGTGCCGACGCGGGTAGGTCTTTGTTGCCGACGCGGAGTCGATCTTTGGTGCCGAGGCGGAGTCGGTCTTTGTTGCCGATGCGGAGTCGGTCTTTGTTGCCGACGCGGAGCCGATCTTGAGTTGCCGACGCGGAGCCGGTCTTTGTTGCCGGTGCGGAGCCGGTCTTTATTGCCGACGCGGAGCCGGTCTTTGTTGCGACGCGGAGCCGGTCTTTGTTGCCGACACGGAGCCGGTCTTTGTTGCCGGTGCGGGGCCGGTCTTTGTTGCCGATGCGGAGCCGTCTTCGAGGTGCCGGTGCGGAGCCGGTCTTTGTTGCCGACGGGGAGCCGGTCGTTGTTGCCGACGGGGAGCCGGTCTTTGGTGCCGACGCGGAGCCGGTCTTGAGTTGCCAACGCGGAGTCGATCTTTGGTGCCGGTTCTGAACCGGTCTTTGTTGCCGACGCAGAGCCGGTCTTTAGTGCCTGTATGGAACCGGTCTTTGGTGCCGACGCGGAGTCGGTCTTTGGTGCCGGTGCGGAATGGTCTTTGTTGCCGACGCAGAGCCAGTCTTTGGTGCCAGTGCGGAACCGGTCTTTGTTGCCGGTGCGGAGCCGGTCTTTGTTGCCGATGCGGAGCCGGTCTTCGAGGTGCCGGTGCGGAGCCGATCTTTGTTGCCGACGGGGAGTCGGTCTTTATTGCCGACGGAGAGTCGGTCTTTGGTGCCGGTGCAGAACCGGTCTTTGTTGCCGACGCGGAGCCGGTCTTTGAGGTGCCGGTACGGAGCCGGTCTTTGTTACCGACGGGGATCGGTCTTTGTTGCCGACGGGGAGCCGGTCTTTGGTGCCGGTGCAGAACGGTCTTTGTTGCCGACGCGGAGCCGATCTTTGTTGCCGACGCAGAGCCGGTCTTTGGTCTTTTGAGATGCCAATACAAGGTTGGTCTTGAATGCTAATGCAGAGTCGGTCTCCCCTGCATGACATTTTTAAGCATCAATAAAAAAAAGTCAGTGCAGCGTACCTCTTGTAGCACCCTTGTTTTTCTTCTGCGGGTTTGAACGCTTTCGCCCGCTGGTGGTCTGCCCCCTAGGGAATCAAGTTGGTTGGTGAGCTGGCTTGCTGAATCTTTAGCTTCTTAAGGAGAAATCCTGCACCGCAGCCACTTTTATGGCTCCCCAGCTGCTAGAGCTGACTTTGAAACTAGGCTTGCTCGCTTCTCTTTTCTCTCCATGGCGTTGCAGCGGTCATTGTCCATGTTGTGGACATCATTTCCTTTCCTTCTTCTCTACAGGGAGTTAATTCAGAAGGCTGATCAAGCCTTCCCACGGTGAGATCTATACTGCTGATCCTTTTGGTGATGGAATCTTTACAGGGGATGGCAAGAAGTGGTGTCATCGAAGAAAGGATCTTCAACGTGGAGTTCGGTGCTGAGCTAGACACTCTTGGGCTCCGATGAGTTCGAGACACGCTTTAGCAAGGCTTTTGGTGACTTTAACTCCATGGTATTCTAAAGATATGTCGATATGTTCTGGGACATCAAGAAGCTTTCTGAACATCGGACTGGAGGTTCAACTGAAGAAGAACCTCGAAGTGTTTGATAACTTTGTGTACCAATTGGTTCTTTCTAACGTTATGGCAAGCATCCTCTGATATAGGAGAAGATTGCCATTGAAATCAAAGAGATTAGCTGCCACTTCCGCATGGGCTCGGGAGCCAGAGGCGTCGTCGCTCGCCGATGCGAGATATGTGGATCCGGCCAAACGATCGTGGCCAGGATGGTGGCTAAAGCTCGCGATGTCCGTGGGAGGAGTCGGTATGAGCATAGCTTTGGAAGACAATCGTTAAGATGCAGCAGCCAGCACAGACTTCCATCGCGTGCACACAACCTCTTGCACGCAATCCACCTTCCTTCAATTATGTGAATATATTACGTGGATGTAAACCTTACCCAGCCAAGGTGGAAGCAAGAGTTGGGGGGAAAAGGAGTTGAGTGAGACAGCTGGGAGCCTTATCCTTGCAATTGCGAAACTGGCACTCGTTTGGTCACTGCGGGGAGAGGCCGGGGCCGCCTAGAGAGTGAGGCCGCTGTGAAGTCTTGGGCCACCGTGGCTGTTGGGGAACGTGGCTTG
>UESW01001442.1:202995-261412 GCA_900491605.1 Calamus simplicifolius | reverse complement strand
TGGTACACCTCTACCAGTGGTACACTGGGCTTCATGCCTAGCTGGCCCAGGCTTTGGTGCCGACCGGGGTCGGGCTTTTGTTGCTGAGAGCCGGTGGTACACCGCTCTGCCAGTGGTACACTGGGCTTCATGCCTGGCTGGCCCAGGGCTTTGGTGCCAACCGGGGTCGGGCTTAGAGTGCCGGCGCTTGGGGTCGATCGAGGTCTTCCCCTGCTAGACCCGGGCTTTGTACGCCAAAGCGAGGTTGGCCTTGGATGTTGATGCAAGGAGTTCTTCCCTGCATGACATTTTTAAGTATTAATGAAAGAATTGTCTTAAGTGCGATGTACTTAGCTCTTGTAGCACCCATGTTTTTCCTTTTGTGGATTTGAGCACTTCCGCTCGCTGGTGGTCTGTCCCCCAGGGAGTCATGTTAGTCGGATTGGAAGTGTCGTTATCCTTACTTGGGCCTTCCCTCCATTGGAGGCCAGGACGAGATGTCTGGCCGGGAAGAAGCTAGAAACCGGGACAAAGCTGAAGTCTGTTGAGGAAGCCCCGACAGTTGATGGTCATTGAAGACGAGAGGCCGGGAGAGTCCATTGAGGGTGGATGATTAGGAGAAGATGTTGCTGTGAGGCCCCTTTGCCTAGCTCTTTCTTTCAAGAGATTGATTGCCCTCGGTGCAGAAGCTTAAGAGCAGCTAGAATGAAATCCGTAAAAGGTCCTAGGCTCGGTTTGGCTCTCGGCTTACTACCACTAGAAATTGACATGCCATAAATCCTTGAGGTGACGAATAATGTCTCAAGTTCATCCCTTTTGGAAATTATTCTTCGACCCAGCTGCAGTCCACCTCTGGTTGATTGTTGAGCCTTTGAGTGAGCTCTCCCAGCCGTTGGTGTTGTTTGTCCAGACGCTTTTTCACCTTAGGTTTAAGATCTTTCCCAGATGGCTCAAAAGATGAGTGATGAGAGGAGTGGCAGCTTGAGCGGGGGTAGGAGACTGCAGTTTCTTGAAAGCTTTGCCTCTGCAGCTCATGAACTGCTGCATTGAAGGCTGAACTTGCTGACTGAAGATAGCCAGCTGGGGTTGGTGGTGAGTGAGGAGCTGAGAGAATGATCCCTTGTTGCTCAGTGTGACATGGATGCCCCCCGGCATGATTGGTGAGACCTTCCGGACGTGCATCACCACCAAAAGGCTTGACGCTGCCCCCCAGCGTAGCTGGTGGAGACCTCTTGTGCACGGGCCATCACCATTGTTAAGAGCTCGGGGAAAGAGGAGTTGTCGATTGCCGATTCGAAATCTCTCTTATCCCCTTCCTGCGCGCCAATCTGATGACGCCAAATCACCGTCCTCGAGCGTGCGATCGCCTCCTCCAACGAGCTCCTCGCGCCTGCAAGCAAGTCCGGGGCCGGAGATTCCGGCGGGGACCCTCCGACGCTCAAGTCAATGGTTTGGGCATCAGCCGTGAGCTTGAGGAAGCTCGAAAAGAGAAAGAGAGAGATGGCTCCGAGAGAGAGATCTCTCGTTGTGAGCGTTAAGGGTGTCATGAGCCTCTCACCTGGTCGAGGTCCCTCTTACCATTTTTATCGATGCCTGGAATCCGTGGGCTTGGGACGTGATCTCTTGTCAGAGCATTAATTGATGGCAGTACAGTGGAGCTTACCTCCATGTGCCGTGTCGCACTGCGGGCCACGTCCTGTCAGAGTTGGTGGCTGCAGGGCATGGCCGATTGTTACGGCACTTGCCAGGCGTGTCCCCTACGTCACCTTTTTGGTTGTTTATCCCTCGTAGAGCATTTGATCATAGAGTGCTCGCATGACACTGTTCATGCCCTTGAATGAGCTTCAGAAAAGCTGTGGGTGAATACTTGCATGGTACTGTTCACCGGCATTGTTCAATGTCCGAGCCTGAAAGGGGTCGGTCTCGGGGTAGGATGCTGTGGATGGACCCCGAGACCGACGGGGGTCTCGGGGTAGGTTGTTGTGAAAGTACCCCGAGACCGATGGGGGGTCTCGGGGTAGGATGCTGTGGATGGACCCCGAGACCGACGGGGGTCTCGGGGTAGGATGTGTGTGAAAGTACCCCGAGACCGATGGGGGGTCTCGGGGTAGGATGTGTGGATGGACCCCGAGACCGATGGGGGGTCCGGGGTAGGATGCTGTGGATGGACCCCGAGACCGACAGGGGGTCTCGGGGTAGGATATTGTGAAAGTACCCGAGACCGATGGGGGGTCTCGGGGTAGGATGATGTTGATGCATCCCGAGACCGACGGGAGGTCTCGGGGTAGGATGTTGTGACCGCACCCCGAGACCGACGGAGGGTCTCGGGGGATGCTGTGAAGCATTCCGAGACCGATGGGGGGTCTCGGGGTAGGGATGTCGTGAATGCTCCCCGAAACCGATGGGTAGTCTCGAGGTAGGATGTTGAGACCGCACCCCGAGACCGACGGAGGGTCTCGGGATAGGATGTTGTGACCGCATCCCGAGACCGATGGGGGTCTCGGGTAGGATGCTGTGAATGCACCCCGAGACCGATGGGGGGTCTCGGGTAGGATGCTGTGAGCGCACCTTAAGACCGACGGGGGGTCTCGGGGTAGGATGTTGTGACCGTACCCTGAGACCGACGGGGGGTCTCGGGGTGGTAGGATGCTGTGAGCGCACCCCGAGACCGACGGGGGGTCTCGGGGTAGGATGTTGTGACCGCACCCCGAGACCGACAGGGGGTCTCGGGATAGGATGCTGATGGACCAGGAGGTCGAGGTGGCCGGAGCCAACGCCGAGATGAAATGGGCCATGACTGACACGGAGGTCGAGGTGGGCCGGAGCCGACGCCGAGACCGATGCCGAGATGAAAATGGGCCGTGACCGACACGGAGGTCAGGTGGGCCAGAGCGATACCGAGACCGACGCCGAGATGGAAATGAGCCGTGATCGACACGGAGGTCGAGGTGGGCCGGAGCCGACGTCGAGATGTAAATGGGCCGTGGCCGATGCGGAGGTCGAGATGGGCCTTGGAGGTCGAAGCGGGGCTCTGTCAGCTTCCTTCACGGTTCTCTAACGGCGTTGGATCAGCCACATCACAAACCAATCAAATGAATTTCTTAATTTGGTCCAGTTCGATCTGCTGAATAATTGGTTTAGTTTTGATTTTGATTTTAAGAAACCAATTCAAAATGATTTGATTTCAAAAATAGCTTTGGTCTGATCCATATACACCCTAGTTATATGTCTTAATATGCAATAGAACGCAGTAGTTGGATGGACTCATGTCTTAATCATCTAATTTTCTTATCTCAACTTCCCATTCAACATGCCTGTTTTAGTGCAGGGTCTGCCGAGTCTCTCTGCAATTCGATATTCAGGCTTTGGCTGGTGATGGTAACGACAAAGACGTCCCAAATGACTCGACTTTAATCATCTATATTCTTACCTTACCTTTCCCAACATGTCGTTTTTAGTGCAGAGTCTGCCAAGTCTCCCTACAATTCGATATTCAGGCTTTGGCTTGTGATGGTAACGATAAAGATCCCCCAAATAACTTGACGTTAAATTTGAGTCTAATCAGCTCTGCTCGCCATATGTGACAGCAAATTTGTGATGCCCCTTCTAATAGTCCCACATCGAAAAATTGAGAGTTGATTGTATAGTTTATAACCAGTTAAGAAAGATGGACAAGTATCAATTGGATCCCTTTCGGCCTGTGATGGCCCAAGTTGATGTGAACCTTATCTATATTGCTTTATTGTAAACGACCCGGGCTTGTGATGCCAGTTAAGAAAGATGAACAAGTACCAATTGGATCCCTTTTGAGCTGTGGTGGCCCAAGTTGGTGTGGACCTTGTCTTGCCCGTTTTATTTTCTTATAACGAAACGGGCTCGTAGGTGCTATGGGCCCGGGGCCCGAATCGTTATAATTGGTATCAGAGCCATGCACTAGTCGAAAGTGCAGGAGCTAAGTGCCACACAGGGCAAAGTGCTACTTCGATGAAAGCCACCTTTTGAACCTGTGGGCCTGGTGGTTATGATCAATTGCCCCTGGCGATGAGAATGTCCCCTCTGTAAGGGGAGTAGATTGTAATGCCCATCCTAATAGTCCCATATCGAAAAATTGGGAGTTGGTTATGGTTTATAACCAGTTAAGGAAATGGACAAATATCAATTGGATCCCTTTTGGACTGTGGTGGCCCAAGTTGGTGTGAACCTTATTCGTCTTGTTTTCTTATAACGAAACGAGCTCGTGGGTGCTGTGGGCCCGGAGCCCGGGTCGTTACAAAATTCTTTCAAAAATATGTGATAACAAATTAATTATTGGATTCAACAAGATAGCAAATTACTCTAGAATTCTTATAATGGGTCACCCAATGCTTGCCATGCATGTCTTCCAAGTATTCTGAGTCAAGTTAACCAGATTCTTTTGCGGACTTTGACTCGTCAATCAATAATCTTATACACTCATATGACCATCTCCTGGTAAATTCGGTTGATCAACTACTTGAGATTTTAATTAGTCACTGGTGCCTTCCAAGATGTTGCACTGAAGTTGCATCACAGTCAAGACCAGGCATGCAAGTTGGTGGGGCAAAAGCTCAGAACCTGCAAGCTGACTACGGTCAAGACTTAACCAATAAAATAGAACAAGTTTTTAGCTCAGGTAGGGCTAATCATGGAAAGCCATCGTTGGGTTTGAACCATTGTTTTCATCTGAGCAGAGAGGGGATTAATTATATAATCCGGCTAATACCTTATTGTTTCAGATAATGGAAACTAATATACTCAAGAAATCAGTTGAGTGTGTTCAGCTATGGTCGTAGAAAAAGGCCAGTTGAATACATTGATATTAGTCAAGATTTTATGGTTTAATAATTTTTTTAATTATTAAATATTAAAAAATGATTGTTATTATCATTTTTTACTGTATTGACTGTGTCATGTTATGGTGAGATTTCAAAGTATCTTGGTGTTCTCCAATATTTCTGGACTCTAAATTTTGACTAAGATAATTCTAGACAACAATTTATCAGCATCCTAAACTGGTTGGCCAAGATCTTCAACTTTAAAAATCTTGGTTTCATATTGATATTTGTGGATTTTGTACACTAAAAATAGAGTTATGTATAGGCTGACACTACCAATCCTTAGATCATTTCAGCTTGGTTCATCAGCCCAAATTTATTCAAATATTTGTCTACTCTCTGCCCAGTTACGTCCCATTTAGTTATAGTTGACATCTTAATTATGCTTTGATTTCCTCCTTTTGAGTCCAAACCAAGCCTAGAGAACTAATTTAAAAGGAAATGCTACCACTAGTAAATCTGAAGTTGACCCTATCAAGTAGTAGTTGGAGTAATTTCTTGCTCATCTATCTACTATTGCCATCCAATTTCCAGAAACTCGAGCATTGGCTCAGTGGTCTAGGCAAGGTGTTGGGAGCTTGAGTTAATATTTCTACCCTGCAGAAATTTCTCCAAGTAAAAATCTGGATTCATGGTTTGGGCCAGCCCTCTAGCCTCTCTAAACTCTGTCAGATGCTTCACTATATGGGAAAGTTTTTGTGAGCTTTCAATTTTGTATACCTATGCCAGCGCACGATGAATGTCATATCTTATTGGGCTATGACACGCGTGATGGCATGAATACATAATCAATTTATGCATTGATATGCATTTTAAGCATTGAAAGCTTACGCATAAAGACTTTTTCTTCGCTGCATATGCTCAAGAATTTTAACGTAATAGTCTTTATATTCCAAGCAATGACATAAACCATCCTTCCTCCCTCAGGTGATAATTTTAAATTTATATTTTCTTTTACTGCAACACAGACTACTTTTACCAGTGATAAGACTTTGCACTCTTATTTCCTTCAAAGAAAATAATTTATATAAATTTATATATAAATTTATATAAATTATATTTTTTAGAGGAGAAGAGGGTTTGCGTCCTGCGACTGCTTTAAGATTCGGGCTTTCTTCGTCTTCTCCGATCTCGATTGCTCTGCAACCATTTTCTTTCCTCTATTTCTTTCGCTTGGGTTGCCATATGGCTTCCTCATCGGCTCTTGGTCAGGAGGCTCCGGATGCCTCGACGAAGGCTGCTGGTCCATGGCGTCGGTGCCTTTGGGACGCTACGGTTGGGATGCTCCGTCTCCCTCCACGGCAGAGGTGGAGGAACTGATCCGGCTGTACCCGGACATAATCCAAGTGCCCGTTAGCTCTCTGGAGAGCGAGGCCAGCGCTTGGGGTGAGAAGGCGTTGCTGGCCCGTTCTCTCATCCGGTGGGTGCCGGCGGAGGCCATCATTAGAGAACTTTATCGTGCTGGTATCCCGGGTGATATTCAGGTGATTTCTCTGGCTCACAGGCACTATATTATCCGTCTCTCTGAGCTTCATGCCAAAGACCAAATTCTAGAAGGCCCTGAGTGATTAATGGCCAGGTCCTTGCTATGGCGGAATGGAGGCCTGATTTTGTTCCATCGGAAGACTTCCTGCTTCAAGCTTTGGTCTGGATTCGTCTCCCCTGTTGCCAATTGAATACTGGGCTGATGATATCCTCTCCTCTATTCTCTCGGTGGCTGGGAGTTCTTGTACTCGGACGAATTCACCAGAGCACGGAAATGGGGTGGTTTTGCTCGGGTTTGCGTCCGCGTCCACCTGGGTTTCCCCCTCCGGCCTGGAGCTCGAGTTCGTGGAATCGGCAACCCCTTATGGCAGCAGTTCTCCTTTGAGAACATGGAGGGCATTTGTGCCCGTTGTGCATCTCTGCACCTTACTGGGCTGTGCGTGCCATCGGAGGAGTCGGTCGATCCATCGGCGGGTCCAAAGTTTGGACCCTGGATGGCTATTGTCCGGCGTCGTCGTCCCCCTCCGGAGAAGCGTCCAGTCCCGGCTGTGGTTGATCGATCGGTCCCTGCTTCCTCCCCTGTTTCCAAGGATGGCTGGGTTACCCCGAAGAAGATAGCTCGCCGCCAGCTCCCTCCCTCCTCTGTCTCTTTGATGGTGTCTCCTGGTCTGGGGGTCGGTCGGGGTGAGTTGTCGGGTGCTGGTTCATCTGAGATGTTGGCTCGGGAGCTCAGGTTACAGTCTCAATCAATAAGCAAGGCCCTGGTTCCGGTGCCAATTGCCCTTAGTCAAGGGTTCCAGGCTGACCCCAGGAGGAATTTGAGCGTGCCGGTTGGCACTGTTGCTCAGTCTCAGAAGGAAGTTAAGGGTGGCACAGATGCTCAGATTCAGCAGGCAGTTAAGGATGGTATTGAGACTGCTTCTTTGCTATCTGATTGTGGTGAGGCCAGTAACCTTCCGAAATTGGGCCTTGGTATCGGTATCGGGAGCCTGTCTCCCAGTAAGGTTCCCGTCTCGGGTCCTTCTAAGCGAGCCCGTCCTATGGAGACCTTGTCTAAGAGGATGTTGTCCCACAATTCCAAAGGTAAAGGTAAGGCCTCTCTGTTAGGCAAAGGTGGTGTTAAGGCTGCCTTTATGTTTGGGGCTTCCTCAGTTGCTGACCTGGGGTCGGGAGCCCTGTCTGGCCATGGGGCCAAGAAGGCCATGGGTCAGGTAGGGGCCAACCAGGGGACATGCACTCATGAATCAGCTGTTATTAAGCCGAAACAGGCCTTACAGTCGACTGAGTCCGCTGTTTTGTTGGATTCAGTCCAGTTAGTTGAGTGCGGTGATTGCGGTGTTACGGGATCCCTGGATTGTTCTGAGGGATTATCAGGCAATACAGAAGCTATGATGGAATCAGTCCAGGTTGTTGATGGCAGATATATGGGACATCTGGAGTGTGCTGAGGAGATGACGGGGGTGGCGGTGGGGTCCTCCCGAATCCAGCCTTACCATGAAGATACTCATCTGGAATGTGAGAGGAGCATTGAAACCATTGTTTCGCTCCTCATTTAGTAGACTAATGCAGCTTCACTCTTTTGATATTTGCATTTTCTTGGAGACTCGTCTTTCTGGGGCTAGCTTGGCCCAGTTTCGTAGATAGATTGCACGAGCTTGGGTTTCGTATGCTGTTGAGTCCAATGGTCTTTCGGGGGGCATTGTGGCTCTATGGAGGAAAGAGAGTATCAGGGTGGATGCTTTTCATAGTTGTGGTCAGCAAGTTGCGTTGGTCATTTCTGAGGGATCTGCTTTCCCTTGGTTTCTTTCGGGAGTTTATGCCAGCACTGATTTTCGGGAGCGTCGGGTGCTTTGGTATGAGATTTAGTCTCTTCTTGACCAGGGATTTCCCTCCCTCATTGCTGAGGATTTCAATTGTATTTTGAGAGCTGCCGAGAAGAAAGGTGGCAGGGCTTCTTATGGTGCTGTGGGTTGAGCGGAGTTTAGGAATTTTATTTCTTCAGCAGGTCTATTGGATTTGGGGTTCTAAGGACCGCAGTTCACATGGTGCAACAATCGGCAGGGTTCTGCTAGAGTATGGGAAAGATTGGATAGAGCCTTGGCATCTTCTTCTTGGCTTCAGCTTTATCCGTCTGTCTCAGTTGCTCATTTGCCCAGAATTGCCTCTGACCACTGCCCTGTTCTTATTTCTACGGATGTCACCCCTCAGCGGCATAGGCAGTTTAGATTTGAGAAGTTTTGGACCTCCTACTCTGCTGCTCGGTCCATCATTTCTCAGGTTTGGCGCTTACCTGTCAGATGTAATGTCATTTATCGGCTCTCTAGGCGGCTAGCTCTTGCTAGACGTCACCTTTCTAGATGGCATAGACTGAAGGTTGGGGATATTGTCAGACAGGTAGAGCAGGTTGAGTCTACCCTCTCTTCTCTCCAGGCTAAAGAGGGCTTGGATGGTTCTCTTTCTTTTGATGACCTATATCGTCCTTGCGATATAGTTTGGCGCTCCACCACTCCCTTCTGATGCAGTAGGAGACTTTTTGGAGGCAGTGGTCCCGTATCTAGTGGATCCAGGAAGGGGATTGTAACACAGATTCTTCCACCAGGCCACTCAGAAATAGTGAGCGGGTAACCATATCAGG
Source organism: Calamus simplicifolius (assembly GCA_900491605.1). Taxonomy (NCBI): domain Eukaryota; kingdom Viridiplantae; phylum Streptophyta; class Magnoliopsida; order Arecales; family Arecaceae; genus Calamus; species Calamus simplicifolius. The sequence continues at coordinate 252,460 of UESW01001442.1, read as the reverse complement.
CATATTGCTGATGAGGAGGGTCATCTTCGGGAAGACACTCAGGTGATTAGGGATCAGATCCTTAATTTCTTTCATACCATGTGGACTGAGCAGGTAGGTGCTGGGGGCCCTGTTCACCCTGTCCTAACTCCCAATAGAGTTACTGCTGCTGAGAATGACACCCTTACGAGGCTTATTTCTTCGGAGGATATTCGGTTGGCGTTGTGGGAGCTTGGTGCTGATAAGGCCCCTGGGCTGGATGGATTTCCTTCGTTTTTCTTTCGTCATTATTGGGATATCCTGAGGGAGGACTTAGTGCAGGCGATCCAGATTGTCTTTCATCTCAAATCTATTCTCTCTGAGTGGAATTGAACCTTCATTACCTTGGTTCCTAAGAGGCCTGATGCTTCCGGCCCTCAGCACTTTCGGCCTATCAGTTTGTGTACTACCTTATATAAGGTTTGCGCTCGTCTCCTGGTTACTAGGCTTCGATGGGTGATCCCTCGTCTCATTTCTCTGGAGTAGGGGGCTTTCCTTAGAGGAGTAGTATCACTGATAATGCTTTACTTGCTCAGGAGTTCATGCATGACCTGCGACGAGCTTCAGGGCGTCAGGGGCTCATGGCCATCAAGCTAGATATGGAGAGGGCTTATGACAGAGTTAGGTGGGATTTCCTGTATCGCTCTCTTCAGGAGTTTGGGTTTCGGGAGCTTTTTATTGACTGGATCATGGCCTGTATTCAGTGCTTGTTGTTCTCCATCCTTATCAATGGAGACTATACTGATTATTTTCATTCTGAGGTTGGGTTAAGACAAGGATGTCCTCTATCCCCGTTTTTGTTTGTTCTATCGGCTGATGCTCTATCTCGGGCCCTTCGCCAAGCTCAGCGGGACTCTGCCCTTGACCCTTACCGAGCTAGCTCCCAGGGGCCCTCAATCTCCCATTTGTTGTTTGCTGATGACTGCATCTTCCTGGGCAGGGCTACTATGGCCAACGCGACCACGTTTGATTCTATTCTCCAGACTTACTGTTCTGCCTCTGGTCAGAAGGTTAACATTACTAAGTCTGTGATTTGTTTTAGTCCGAGGGTGACTCCTTCTCGTAAGAGGTCTATTATGCAGATCATGGGAATTTCTAAGCAGTTGGATCGGCTCTCCTATCTGGGGATTCCTATCACTGGTAGAAAGCCCAAGATTTCATATTTTAGTAATATCGAGACGAGGATCCATGATCGGCTAGAGGGGTGGCAGGTCACTGAGCTATCTATGATGGCGAGAATCACTCTCATTCGTTCGGTGCTCACCTCTCTTCCTCTTATTTGTTATCGAATGTTGCTGTCCTCTAACTTGCTTGAGGAAGATTAAGCGATACTTCAAGGACTTTCTTTGGGGTTCGCCACAGGATAGCCATGCTATTCATCTTTTAGCCTGGGATTGTGTCTGCTTGCCGATCTCGGAGGGAGGTCTTGGGATCCAGTCCCTTACTGTTCAGAGGGAGGCGTTGATGCTAGGCATGCCACTGTTTCTTACTAGATCCGCACTGTATGTGGAGCTCATTTATGCATGCCAAGTATGGGGACTGGACTTCTTCCACTAATCTGCAGCCGGCTCGGGGACACTCTTTCTTCTGGAAAGAGGTCTGTAGTCACGCTCCAGCAATCCTTCACAACATCTTTGGATTATTGGTAATGGCGACTATGTGGATGTTGCTTCAGACACGTGGATTGCCGACCTCCCCTTATCTCGGTGGCCGACTTTTGTCAGCACTGCCATTCCTCCTGGCATGCGTATCAGTGATCTTATGGCACATGATCATTCTGTCTGGTCTACTCCGTTGCTATCTCGCTTCTTTGGGGAGGAGCTTATGCATCGCATTGTTTCTATTCCTCTTTCTCCAGGTCTTTCCCCCGATATCAGGGTTTGGAAGCAATCCTGTTTGCCGCGTGCCCCATCAGGGACCTTCTCCAGATCTACAGAGCTCCTACCCAACTATTGGCTGATATGGCTTGGATTTAGCGTTTTCCCATTCACCCAGGGTACGTCTTTTCCTTGGGAAGCTTGCACGGAATTGTCTTCCCACATGCTCCGTGCTTTCTAGACGTGGCCTCGGGATCCAGTCGATGTGTCCGTTATGTGGGATTGAGGAGGAGTCGGTAGATCATGCCATCTTCTCTTGTGTCATAGCTAGCCATATTTGGGAGATTGCTAGTGACCGGCCTTGGGATGCTGCCTCCGCTTCTCTTCGTCTTTCTTTTCTTCACTTGATTAGGCAGGATGTCAGGAGAGGCTGCTGTAAGCAGGGTTCGACGAGGACTTACATTGCTTATCAAATCTGGTTATCCCGGAACCAGATTGTCTTTACTCATGAGTCTGCCCCGTCGTATAGGGTGGTGAGGATTGCATTGACCTTATCTACTGAGTACATTTTCCAGTGTTTGGCTCGTTATTGTGATAGCCTTGGCCCCTGGGTTCCCATGCTGCCCCGGCAGTGCACCGGCGTACTGTCTTTATTTCTTGGGAACCCCCTCCTCCAGGGTTTATCAAAATCAATTTTGATAGGAGTGTTCGTGGCAGATCTGCTGGATCAGGTTATGTCATTCGAAGATCTGATGGAGCTCTGCTGTCTGCTGGTGGATCTAGTTTCCTAGATTCCTCAGTACCGCTTGCGGAGCTTTACACTGCTTGGGCAGGGTTTTCCTATGCTATTCGCAGTCTTGGAGCCCATCGCATCATCCTTGAAGGGGATGCCCTCACCGTGATTCGGTGGCTTCGTCAGGATCATTGTAACCAAGTGCTAACCAATCCTTTGATCTCAGATATTCGATTTCTCCTCCAGGGGGTTGATATCATCCAGATCTGTCATACATACAGGGAAGCTAATTCTGCAGCTGATTAGATTGCTGCTAGGGTGGCCGACCATTCTAGATTTTGGCAATGGCAGCCCGGAGACCGTTGTCCTCCTATCCTTACCCAACTTTGTATTCTGATAGATTGGGCTTGAGTCACCTTAGGTTGGTGTGATCACCCGACTGTACGAAAAAAAAAAACAATAGAAAAATTAAAGTCAAAGGCATCACTAAACATAAAGTATATCCGTCATATAAGATTATTTTTGTAAATTTACGATAATTCATACAATTCTTTTTAAAGATGATTATTTTAGAATTGGATTAGAAAAGAGGACTCATGCCAAAATTCCCCATCTTTGTGGGACGATAGAAAGAACAACCACCACAGAAGATGAAGTGCATCGTCATCCACCATAAATCTAAAAATATTTAAATCTTTAATTTACATCTACTTTTTGTCTTTAATGGCATCCGAGAAATTGCAGCAAAAAAAATAAAGTTCATGAGTCTCTATCAAATAAGATGCCAATCTCAATTTATTTTTGGCGTATGCTTTTTTCATAGTTGGCCCGCATGCTCTTGGATTGAAGTGTGTAATTGGAGCAATTGATACATCATTCACTTAAAAAAGATACACAAGCATTTAAATCGATTAGATGGCTGGCAAGTCTCAGGGTTATCCATAATGGCCAGGCTTACCCTTATCCAATTTGTGCCCACTGCTCTTCCTCTCTATATCCTTTCTAATGCTGCCATTTCGGTGACCTATTTAAGAAGGATGGTGAGATGGTTCAGAGATTTTCTCTGGAACTCTATGCAAGATGGCCATGGGATCCACTTGCTAGCTTGGGACTCTGTGTGCATGCCCATTTTGGAGGGAAGGCTTGGGATTCATTCCCTCATTGTGAGAAGAGAGGCGCTTATTGCTAGGCATGCATCAAGATTCTTGTTGGATCCTGGATGCCTGTGGAGCTTGTTCATGCGTGCCAAATACGGTGCTTGGTCCTCCCAGAGTCATCCCGAGTCTATTCGTAGCTACCCTTTCTTCTGGAAAGAGGTTTGTTGTCATGCTCCTGCTGTTCTTAGTCGTACGTCGTGGATGATTGGAGATGGCGACTCAGTTGATGCCCTTAGGGACACATGGTTGGCTGAGCTCCCTTTGATTCGATGGCCCACCTTTGTTAGTTCTGACTTCCCTACAGGAATGAGAGTCTTTGACCTAATTATTCAGGATCACAACGCCTGGAACGGTCCCCTTGTTACCTCTTTATTTGGTGCGGAGCTTTACCAGCGCATTTTCTCTATCCCTCTTCTCCCTGATCACACTGTGGACATTAGATTATTGAGGAGGTCCTGCTTGACCAATGCGCCAATCAGAGACATCATGCAGGATTACAGATCTCAGTCGGGGCACACGATGGATGGGTCTTGGATTTGGAGGCTTCCCATCTACCCTAGAGTTCACCTATTCATATGGAAGATGGCTTGGGACTATCTTCCTACATGTTTCCTTCTTTCTGGGAGGGGCATGGCGATCTCTCCTACTTGCCCGTTATGTGGTACCGTGGACGAGACTGCTAACCATGCTATATTCACCTATGGGAGAGCGAGATTGGTGTGGCAGCTTGCGGGTTATCGCCTGTGGGGTGAGAGTAGTGCTCAGTGTTGCACCTCCTTCCTGACGATGATTCGTCGGGATATGAGAAGGGACTTCGATCGTTCCAGCTCCTTGGCTGCTTATATTGCTTATTAGCTCTGATTGTCCTGGAATCGTTATATTTTCTCTAATGCCTCTGATCCTCCTCACAGGATTGTCAGGACTGCTCAGTCCCTCTCAGATGAGTACATTCTCCATTAGTCTGCCCTCGACTCTGATAGCCCTAGCATCTGGGATTCCTCTGCTGCCCTTGCAGCGCATCGGCATACGGTCTTCATTTCTTGGGAACCCTCTCCACTAGGGCTTGTCAAAGTCAATTTTGATGGCAGTGTTCATGGTCGTCTGGCGGGTTTGACTTTTGTGATCCATGGCTCTGATGGAGCTTTAATGGTGGCTGGTGGTTTTGGCCTCCTTGACCTCTCTGTGCCGGCTGCTGAGCTGCATGCTGCGTGGGTGAGCATCTCCTATGCCATACGCAGTTTAGGTATTCGCAGGGTTATTATTGAGGATGATTCTATCACTGTAGTGCACTGGCTCCGCTAGGATCTGAGCAATCCTATTCTGACCAACCCTATGATATGCGACATTCGGTGTATGCTTCACTAGGCTGATACTGTCCAGATTCAGTACATTTATCGGAAAGCTAATTCAGTGGCTGACTGGATTGCTGCTCGGGTCGCCCATCATTCTAGGCCATGGTGCTGGATACCGGGTGATCCGTGCTTGCTTATGCTTTCTCAAATTTTGTATTATGATAAATTGGGCTTGACTCAACCAAGAATGTATGGTCGCCTGTTTGTACAAAAAAAAAAAAAAACCAGCCTAGAGCTGCTTGATAAATAGGTTTGCAATATAAGTCGACTTAGCCCACCCTTAGCCCTAATTCAAACATATTCTTATCGGACACTATAATATCATATGTCTTTGAGGTTATAATTTATCAAACTAATGATAGGAGTGGTTTGCTAACTTGTAGATTCGATGGTTGGTAGGTTCTTTAATCCATTCATAAGCAAAAAGAGTTCGATCGAATAATATTTCTTTATCAATTTCATAAGATATAATATATTTTTAATTATAGTAATCAAAGATATTTTAATTATAAAAGAGCAAGCTAATGTGTAAAACTCTATGGTTTTTACCTTAAAGTTTTAGTGCTAATCTCATATGGTTAATTAAGAATCACTACTTGTTTATCATAGGTATGAATCAAAATAAGAATTGACTGCACTAGTAGAATATAGTAAAAGCTAGCCGTAACATTAAAAATTAATCATCGAAATGGTTCAATCCATATCGAATTAAAAAATAAATATGGATCCAAAATTTAGTCCTAGGCCCATCAAAGGAACAAAATGTTAGCACACTTGCACCACCTGTCAAAGCACATTCCATGCTTCCCTGGCCAAACTCACCACCCACACTCAACTGATAACAAATCACAAACCATACCGTAACTTAGATTCTCTCTCATAGATATTGTCCATCCAAGTATCCAACTGCCATTATTCATATAATATTAAGAGATCATTGTCTGGTCTCAAATGGATGGCCATGATTGAATTAAGATAGCCAACAAGTGGATCAAACCAATGGGTGGGGCCTAGCTTCTTCTTTTCCTTTCTTACAATGCCTAACAAGAATTATTTTATTCTCGGCACGCCAGCATCTGTTCCCTTCTCAGTGCTGCTTCTCGGTGCTTTCGAATGCTTCCAATTTATCTCTCAGCCTCGGCAACGCGGTTTGATACACTGCCGACTTCTGCTGCAAAAGTTCCCACCCACCGACCTTGCGTTTGGATCCCAACCTTCTAAAGTTGGAGCAGAGAGAGCCTGTTCGGTTTCTCCGTCGGCCATGGTGGATTCGGTGGGAGATGAGCAGGAAAGGAGCGATTTTTACATATTTTTCGGTGGGTTTAGGCTGATTGGTCTGCCGTGCGCTTGATTGGGAATCGTGGGATTGGATTGGAACTGGGTGTTGAGTGTATTTTGATGTGGGTTTGAAGGGCTTTGTTCCAGGGATTATTTTCTTGGAGTGATGGAGCCTCCGAAGGGGTTCTGGGCAACTCTTTGGAGCTTTCTTTGCTTCTTGCCCTTCTTCCTCGGTCTGCTGCTTCTGGGCATCATTAAAGGTCGGTTCTTTTCATCATCATCATCTTCTTCTTCTCCTTCTTCTAGTTGGCACGTGTTCTTAGGTTTGAATCTTCTTGGAGCATATGTATTACTTGAAGTTATTTTCTGTTAGAGATGAAGGCTTGTGTCGCCATTTTTCTTCTTAAAATTTCCAGCTTTCAAATTGGACACACACCAAAGCCTTACTGCCAATTGGGTTTAAAATGATTTACTCAGTTAATGGTAGTGACATGGAAATTTTGACTTCACTGATCTTGCTTTTCGATCTCAACTTTGGAGGATAAGTTTATCCTCTGCTTGTTACAGAGGTGTCACATTCATTCGCCCTTCTACCAGTTCCAAATTTCGAGTTTCTCTTGCTAGTAGTTTACTAAGGTTTTGTTGGGTACTAACTAATCCAAAGGCCATCTAGGGCCTTTGAATGAACCCATATTTGGAGTAGAATTTCATGCAGGAGCAATTTTTGGGTCATTCTTCTTTTTCTTCTTCTTTTTGCGTCTGGTAAATTCTGAGTTACTATTGATCAGTCCTAACAGCAATTCAGATATGAAACTTTAGTTTCGTTTTCGTTCTTGATAAGTTATTAGAGCTAATATTACAGTTTTTTTTGGGTACCTAGGTTGACTAGCACGACTATTTAAACTCAACTCGGCTCAATTAGGTCTCAATCCCAGAGTAGTTGGGGTTATCCTAAGCATTAATCCCTAATTAGTTGGGGTAGGGTACCAGAATCCTTTTTCTTCATTTTGTTCAGTGTAGGATTATACTTTCTTAAAGATGCTGAGATAAGAGTCTTAATAATTTAGGTTGGACTAGGATGGCTTTTTATTTTTTCCTCTTCTAACCAACATGGTCACTTGACTCTAAACAATCTATTTTTGGTCAGGTCACCTGAATATCTGTTTGGGTCAGTTTGCTTGACACAGATTTAAACAGTTCAGGTGTGGTTCATGGTCAAAACTTATATCAGTAGTTAGCTAACCCATCTGGCTTGCGTTTAGTAGAAACGAATCTGCTTACGTTTGGAATCCAAAGCTCATTTTTTAAAACTTCAGGCTGGTCACCGAAACATCACCAAATACATATCACAATTGGAACAAAGCAGCTATCCCATGGCCAAGATAAACATGTAAAATTTTGAATGGTTTCAAACCATAGACTGGCTAATCAAATCCATGTTTCTTCTCCCTTTCTCACTTGTGGCTTTCTTTTTTTCTCTCTTCGTTTTTCTCTCCTTTACATGTCTTCCATGGCTTGCCATATCTTTTCAACAATTGCTGATGACTAAGGGCCTTAGTGCATGGTGATCTCTCCATGTTCCCATTTCCTCTTCCTGTTAGCCAAGTGATTAGAATTGGATGTTTTCAGATCACAGGTGTCTACGTGCAGCTTGGCTGGGTTCAATTTAACCCTCTGTTTGTTATGTTTGAGTAATTTGACATGAATTGGACCTTACTTGGACCATTGCCATTACCATTTTCATTTCTATTATTAGCTCAGCTTGGATTTTTTTAGGTGAGTAAGATGCAAAATTTAGAAAAATTTAGGTGTTGTAATTATTCTGATATTGTATTTGCTTTCCTTTTTTTTTTTCCTATTAATTTTCTTTCTTCTTGGTTTAGTAAACCTCTTCATGAAAGGTCTCATTGTGAAAAGGTACCTTTCCTTGTCATATTAGAACAAGGGGCTTTGTTATTTTTCTGTGTTTTGTAATCCTAATGCTACAAGAAATTTCTTATCCTTATATAAAGGATGCTCTCTGATGTATCTTAGGCATTGGATTGCCAAGTAACACAATCTGGACCTGAATCTTCCTGAACTTGACTGACCATGTTTACACAACCCTGATTGATTTTTTTGAAAAATTATTTCCATAATAGTAATATATTTTGCATGGTCATTTTAGATGATAACTTCTATGTGGTTGTTCAGGAAGAATGGATTTTTGACGATATCCGCATGATTTCAATTGTTATTATTTTTCATAATATAATTAACTGATTAATATATGTTTCCTAAGGGTTGTCTTGACCTGATTTGACCTGAAATGCTTGATAGTGATCCAAACCAACGCATATGGAAATTATTTGAGCTTGGATTCAACTTTTTGACCTGATTCAAATATAAAATTCTATTTGGGGTGTGACAAGCCCCTATGCAACCCAACTTGCTTACAGTCCTTGGTGAAATGTCTGGGTAATTAATTACATGGTCTAAAGCTGCTTATCATTTTTTTCCATTATTCTTCTTGTCATTTTATGAAATGTGATATTTTCCCTTCTATCTTAGCCCTTTAGATTGTCATTCAACCTTGTTCCTGAGTTCTTCACCTCTTCCTTACCTCCTAATACAAGATGTTCATCACATACAACCCAAGCCTCAATATTGTCAAATATCAATATTTTCAAAAAATCTTTAGCAAATTTCAGAATCTGTGATACTTCAATAGATAAATTTATAACCCAAATTAGACGTTATATCTATTTCTGTTAGAACAAACCCCACTTTCTAAATCAATTCCATGCCGAGATTTTAACTTCAAAATTTTCAAGTGATCATAATTTTAGATTCCATCTGAAGGTTTTAAGTAAACCAACATTTAGTTTCTTGTGAGTTTAGATTCCGAAAGGCTTAAGATTTTTGTCCCTTATTTCATCAGTGTTTGCATGAGAGCTTTACACTACTCATCGTTCACCATTTAATTGGTATCTGAGTTCCTTGTATGACACTATTTTCTATTGCAATGGGTGATCTGGATCATGGAAGTATTGAATGATAATTTTTAAAAAGAATTAAAAAAAATTTATGTCAGACAAAAAGGGTTAGGGTGTCCTATATGTGGGAGAATCACAATCTAAAACTCTCTTGAGCAATCAAATATAAATTTGTAGCCAGATGATATCAAATAATGCACAAAAAAATCTGCAGACAGCAATATAATCTATTCAAAGCCCAAAAGAAGCACGGATATATAGTAGATCTATGAAATAAAGAAGTAGAAGACAGAGAGAGAGAAGGGAGTAATAAGTAACAGAAAATAAGAGTGGAGGAGAACAGGGGAGAGGGAACAAAGAAAGGGGCCGAACCTGGGCTTCAAATCTTCTATTTTATTCATAATAAAAGAAGCCTATATACAAGTCATTTGCCTGACTCACTTTATAAAGACTCTCAAACTTAACCCACAAGTTCATGAATTTTAGTCCTTTTGCAACTCTTCATGAAGATAGAAATGAATAGCTAAAAAATTTTCCAATCCCAGTACTTATCAACTTCAAACAACCCATGGGTAGTGTAGTATTACTATTCATGCTACAATGATGTGAAATATAATTTACCCCTTACCTAAATTGACTTCCTTTGGACCTTTTAAAATTATGGATTTCAAATAGTTCTAACAAATTCAATCTAAAGCCTACAATTAAGGAACTCCAAATTTGCAAAATTTAGGCTTTGAATGTGTTTCTATCCAAGGCAAGGTCTGCCATAGACCTGCATCAACCCATATCAACCGTATCATACATGGCTGGGAGTATCACTGTCTTGGTACAAGGTGCGTGCCATACCGAACCAGTAAAAGACCAATGCAGTTCTCGATATTGGCACAAAGTGCATTTGTTGATGGGAAATCTTATCAGAAAGCTTGATCGTGGTTAAATAATCTTTGCAGAGGACTACTTTGAGCAGAAAATCATGACTAGTGAGACTTTACTCCACTTTTCCAAGATGATGGTAAAGATTTCAAGCTAGCATATGCTGGAGTGCTCTGATGAGAAGGAACATATAGGGAGTTTGCTATTTGGCTGTTGGCATGAGATAAGCACTGCCTACATCTAGATAATGAAAAACTTTTATTTGAGCAAAACCCTTTTCATAAGACAGCATGTATTCCCATCCCAGGCAATTAGTTAGCTTGCTTTCATCCAAGGAGTCGTGTAGAAAATTTGCAAGAGGTCAAGAAACTTACTAAATCATATGGAGGGAGATGAAGACTGAAATTGTCATACTATTTTCACTTGGGAAAGATGTAGATAGAAGGCATATCATTTGATAAGACAAAGATTTTACCAGAATTTCAAATTTATGGGGGTGCATGATGCATGCATCTCTTGTATGAGAGAATTATTTAGCTACTTAATGTATAAATTGTCTCCTTATTCCATTTAAAGCTGGTGTGGCTGTGGACTCAACATGGCATTGTGCTAATGATTTTTGGGTTGTATGATTTTAGTGTTAGTCAAGTCATACATATGATGCTGTAAGAACCAGTTGATGCTTGATACAATGAGAAAAAATAATCAAAAATGAATTTTACTGTTTTTCGTTCTTTTATTTTTTTGGGACCAACAACATGGAAGAGTGCATACACAAAAGAGAAATAAAAGATGTTGCAGTGAAGAAAATTGAGCAAAAACAAAATTTTGAAGCTTCTGAATGATATCTCCAATGAAGCTGCGGGAAAAAAATCACATGAAGAAGACAATTATGCGGAAGGAGAGAATGGGATTTCTGACATTTAAGAATCTGAAAAATAAGGAGAGAATGCTGTATGATGAGGTTGTCCTTAGCGGAGTTTATGTGGATTATCAAGTTCTTTATAACAAAATAAAGCATAGAGATAATGCAGAAATTTAAGAGCCATTGGTTCAAATTTTGTTCATCTTTACTCCACAGATGTTCACTGTTGAATATTGCTGATATAACTCGCTGTTCATGTTTTTTTTTTCCTTTTGTAATTCATGCATGAAGTGCAAAGAGGAAAGTTTAAAATACTTTAGCAGCAGTAAATGAAGAATTTGGATTGCAAAGATCATAGGCTAGTCTACACAATCAACTGTTAGAGGCAAAACTATTCCCTCATGCATATATTATTCATTGGTTCAATTCAAATTTGCAGAAGTGCAATACATCCAGTGATAGAAACTTGGTACTCATTTATGGGGAAGATTGTAGCATGATAGCTCTGAACTTTGGTTGAGTTTTTGCACATTGGAGGCAAATCATACTAAAGCTATTTTGTTTTTTACCCTTTGGTTTTTACATTTTTTTTTTTTGAAATGATTTTATTTTGGGTGTATATTTCAAGTTCTATTTGGCACTATTTTACAATTGGCTTTTAAGGCACTTTTAAGGCTTATAGTCTTATTCCTAATTTGAGTAAAATTAATGTGTTAGGATGCGATATAATTATAGTTTGGGTTAGGAAGATTTTTAAGTTATTAAGATCAACTTCTATTGCTTATCAGGTTTGATTTGTTTACTAGACCATATCTTGTTTGATAAGCAATTTGTTTACTAGACCATATCTTGTTTCTGCTGCTCAATCACTTGATCAGCCCTTGGTTCAGGCAATGTGCTGGCACTTCGGTTGATTTGCTTTCAATTCAAGCAATTTTCATCAGAAACAACCTCCCTTGGTTTAGGCAATGTGCTGGCACTTCGGTTGATTTGCTTGCAATTCAAGCAATTTTCATCAGAAACAACCTCCCTTGTGCTGGGGCCTTGATATGGTATAACACAAGTAGTTTACCACAGGCTGCCTGGTCCTGGGTTCTATTAGTGTTCTTTGTTAGTTATTTCCTTCTTTTCCTTTCTTCATTTAGTCAGTTTATTATGAAAGGCATTCTTGAACCGTACTTGTCTCTAAGGGAGTGGCATCCTTCTTTACGTAAACCATCAATTATTTTCTTAGGATAAGGACGTTCCTTAGTTTTTGGTATCCGTGTAAATGTGACTTCTCCTGGAAGTCTAAATATTAGATTCCCACTTTTCTGGTCTTGTATTTCCTAGTTTGTCTTACAACAAGTCTTGAATTAAATTACTTCAGCTTCACAAAACAGCCTAAATGCTGCAACTTGACTCACTGACATGTCTTTAGGTCTAGTTGCTGTAGCTTAGGGAAGTTGGGGGCATCTATTAAGGCTTCAGGTGAATGTGACATGAGTTTTTTTCTACAACAACAGCTATTTTGTATTTTCATTCTCCGGTAATGCATGGGCCCATCAATTTTTTTACTGAAAGCTATAACAACTTTAGCTATGTAGTGTAAGGAGAGCATTGACTTCTTCATGGTGTGACTCCAAGCATTGAAGATGAACTCATCTGACCCAAGGTGAGATGTCCAGTTAATTTGCAGTCTACCTATTTGCCCAGTGATTCCCAGTCCATTTGCAGCCTACCTAATTGCCATATTCTCTCTCTCTCTCTCTCTCTCTCCCCTCTCTCTCTTTTCTGAATTTTTCCAGCTGACCTGGCAATTCTGTTAATCCTCAGATTGTTCAGCACAAATCCAAAATGAAACCTTAGATCTGGATCTGAACCATTTTCATATCAATCTATCCCTGTGAGTATATCATGGCCATAGTTTAAATGAATCAAGGCTTTAGGTTCAAATAAAAGACTTTAGCAGACTGAACTTCCCATTTTTTCTGCAATGTGGAATCCCATAAGACTGGAAGATTCTTTCTTCCCTTCTCCTCATCAATCAGTATAGAGCCTAAAACTTCATCTCTTGCACTAAACTAGTTTCCTTTGTTAAATAAAATCCGTTTCTTGATTTCTGAATAAAGTTCTTTACTGCATGTTTAGGTCATAGTTCAAGTAGCATTTTCACAAAATTCAAACAGAGGCTCCTTAAGGTGCTTCTAGAACTACTTGAAAATTTTTAGGCCTCGTAAATTCATGCATAAAATAGTTTGGGAATGAATTCTTAAGCCAAATTGCAGAGCATTTTGACAGAGTTACTAATTTGGATGCTTGATTGGGTTTTTGGTGAATGCATGTTGAAGCTCATGTGATGGTACTCGAGAATATTTACCAGAAGACATGGTTTTTTTTTTGGTTGGGGGGGGGGGGACCAATTGTATTAAAGGGGCATGAGATGCATACATAGACGTGGTACACTCATCTGTAGGACCAGGCTGATTATGCAAGTTGGGACAATTGGGACCGGGAATCTGGCTATGCAAGATTAGGGTTAGTGTGCAGAAGTAGAAGGGTTAACCTAATCGAGATGCGAAAGCGTTAGATCAACGATACCTGCAAGTAGAAGACAACGGATCAAGGATACCTGTGAGTAGAAGACAACCTGGAATAAGCGAGACCTGGACAAGGCCTCTTCCTACCTTGGATGGAAATTGAAATTTCTGAAATTTAAAAAAAATAAAAATATTTTACAATTATCTTTGAAAGCTTGAAAATAAGGAAAATAACTATAAAAAAATGAATCAACTAGAAGACTTGGAGCTAGAAAGAAAAAATATAATGGATAACTAGAAAGGCTAAATCTAAAGTAAATGGCCAATCTAGAAGTAGAAAGCAAAGACGAAGAACTAAACTAGGGCAACTACTTAGGTGTCTCACCATCTTCTCGATCCAACTAGAGTCACACTGGTTTTTCTTGGGCTTCCCATGTATCCACGAATAGCACATTGTCTTCTCATATGGTCTTTTGGAGTCACATGAAGGCTACCATAGAGTTGCACCATATAAGGCAGAGTCGTAGCACCAAAGAAAACATATATAAAGAGCTTCAAAATTCAAAAATATTCACTATTATGAAAAAGAGGGGAGTACAGAGGTATTTAAGTGTTGTAGGGCCCTTGCATTGTAGAAGCTTGTGGGAAGCCTTAGAACTTGACTAGGACTAGAATAACTTGCAAAGAAAAAGGCTTTTAGAAACAAAATTTATGGTTGAAGGATGATCTGAACACAAAAACAACCAACAATCACCTAATAGTTAGTTTGGGATTAAGGCTTTGTTGTAGTAGTTGTTGTAATCACCTAATAGTTAGTGTGGTTTAGAAGGCATGCTAACCACTGTCTAAAGACTCTCAGATCCACTTGGACTCAAAAATCAACTGATGACAGGATTTCTTGTCCAAACTATTTCAACGTTGGCTTTGTCACTGACAGTAACCTACTAGCGGCAGGCTTTAGTCATTGGTTCACAGTCTCTGACTGCATTGACAAAGTTTTTTAGCCATAACTTTGTCATCTAACCTTTGATAGATGCAATTCAGGAAGCATTGAAAAACTTAATTGATTCCAGGCTCACTGAAAGTGATTAATGCTGAAATTCCATCTGTGCTATTTGGTGAATTTCTGAAGTTGCTGCTATCTACGACACCAACCAACTTTACAAAAATTTGAGCTCCTCGACTATCCATGAGTAAAGCCTCTCTATATATTCATTTGAAGCCATCAATTTAGGCTCAACAAGGGTTGCCCATGAAGCTTTGATGATGCTCTTTTGGCTTTTTCATAAATCTTAATGCAAGGGTATTCTTAGCTTGTTTCAGGGCCTTGCTAAGTTACCAATCAAACAAATTTCACCCTCGAATCTTTAGGCAAACCATGCCTTTTAGCGATATTATTGAAGTAATATGAGTAGAATCCTTTCAAGTTGTTTAGGATTTTCATCTCATGTGGGCATTCAATCATTGTATTATTACTAGGCGATTTTACATCTAGTTACTTGTATTACCATTAGTTGTAGGTAAGATCCATTGAACTAATACTAGGGCCTATGCTTTATTAGATTGACATATAGTATGCATAGGTGTATTGGTTTTGTACTAGCATACTTTAAAACAGGGTTTTAGGTCTTGACGGAATATCCCATGGGATGTCGGGACAAGTTGCTATCCTAAATGTTGGGACGGAACCATCATCTGCCATTGTCCCAATCGATGCATCTTAGGACAACATTTGTTTCGAGTGTCAGGGTGAGATAAGACGATGGTGCATCCTATTCCATGAAAAAATTGGGATAGCCCCATCCCATGAGATTTAAAACCTTGCTTGAAACTATTTTTTTTTCATTTTTTTTAAGTCACGGAGATTTTGAGAGATTATTTTAATGATTATTTTATTTTAAATTATGATTTCTATGGTATTGTGATTTTTGGAGGGATTATTACTCTATGATATATTAATTAATGTAATAGAAAATGTGTACCCACATGATTGCAATAGAGAATGCATAAAACCATATAATTGAAATACATATTTATCAAAATTTATGTAGTAGAGATTGCATATTGACATCTAATTCCTTGTAGCATGTCTATGCCACTTGTAGATTTGAAAGCCTTGTTCATAATTTAGACTTGGGATCTGACTCCAACCTAGATAATGCCATCATTTTTATATTCCATAATTAGCTCCTTCTAAATAGCCATCCTGATACTTGATCTGATGCTTGATACTAGGGTGGCTATCCAGTCTGGGGGGAGATCAAGGCAGCAAAATCTGACTCATAATCTGGCTGAGACGATAAAGGATGGTAGCCACTCAAGTATGACACCTTAGACATTTCTTAGCCATGCAAAATATGATCAAATGTGTGATTTGGATCCTGAAACATCCAAAGACCCTACTTCACTTGCTATTTTATCTATAGAAGCAAAGCCATGTCTAGAACCATCATAAGGTGTCCATTTCTTATATGTAATCATGTTCTCATGGGCCTTAGGTCATACATCTTAGTTTGCATTCTATGCAGCATGAGTGAATTGTGACTCACCAGTGAATCAAACAAAACCATAGGACTATGAGATATATGCACTCATGTCATGTCCACTTCCATCTCCCTAGCCACGAGATACATCATCAGTCAAACTGTCATTATTATTATTATTATTATTATTATTGTATCACAAGTTGATCAAGATAATCAGTCATATAAGGTCTCACTAATCTTAGAATCCACTCTTTCCAATGATCAACAATTCTCTTTTCCTTTCTTGCTGATCTGAGAATTGTTTTCCTTCCCTGGATGCTCCTATCTGCTCAGGTATACTATATGGCTCAACTGGGCTCACCATCTTGATTAGCCCTAATTTTTTGACTATGTTAGTTATCAGGGTAACCCCTTTTTGTAGCGATTCTCTATCAAACCTCTAGAAGGATCTCTTGAACATAGATTTTTATGATGATGATCAGCTCCCTTTTGACTTACGTGCTTGATCACTAGTTGAGAGCGTAAATGTCTCAATTTTCTTATTATTGTGCATCCACTCCAACCTTCGTTGCTATGAAACTTGCTGTCATGGAAGCGATTCTGTGTCATCAAGCGCTGACTGCTTCTGCTGGCCTCAAGCTGCCCTATCATCAATCCACATTTACAAAATCCTTGTGGAGTGACTCATCATACTTAAACTCTATCTCTTGTATTCACTTCAATCCGAGTCTCAAGTGAACATGTACTAGGCCATTCGGTCACTTTTGAGTTAGGTAGTTCCTCTATTTACTCTGGATTTAAGCGAAGGTCAACTAATTGCACTCATAATCGTTGGAGGAGACCATTTGTGAGAGGATCTAGAATACTCATTACTTAAGGTCTTTTGATGAGAACCCAAAGTGGAACCATCAGTCAGCTACAGATGCAATATATCATAAAATATTAGATCATTTTTAGTTGGTATCCAAAAAGTATCCGAATTCATATTATCTTTGGTTGCCATAATTGCCCTCTTATGGAAGTTGTAAGACTCCTCTCTAAAAAGCTTTAGGCTGTAAAAAACAAAACAACATAATAGGTAATGATTCGCTTAAATTGACATGATAATAATCTCATAGCCCATCAAATATATAACTTATCTCCTTCAGATATGGGCAATAATGAGTAGATTAGGCTCCATCTTATATATATTACATAAGATTGTTAACAATTCATTATCCATAATATCCATTCTTGGGACACTATATTTGAAATTTTGGATTGAGGCTATGAACACATTTTGCAATATTTTTAATGAATAAATTTTAAATTTAATTTCTTAGAATAAATAACTATTGAGAATTACATGTGGACTAGCAACTAGATGTAAGTTCCTACGAATCTAATAATCTCACCTCTACTCAATGATGGTGATGTACTCGTTGGCATGCTTCAAATTTGCCTACCTGATTTTGGTTGTTGTAGCCATTAACATGCGGTATAGGAAGCCCATCTAAGAGTATCTCTTGCTATCCACGATCCTAAGCACTTGATATAGTGATCCAACTGCCTTCACTATCATCGCAATCTCTTTTCAAAAACTTTTGTTTGGTCACTAAGCTCTCCATGCGTATACCTTCTATGCTACAAAGGGCATATCTACTCTTTTGTCACTTGGCACTAATGAACATTTGAAGTAGGCCTACTTTCTTCTCAATAAGTCTATCGAGTGTAATATTGCGTATGGCAAAGCAAGTGATTGTTAGCCTTATCATCTTACTCCCTTTATGGTTCTTCATTAATAAAAGAACCTGTGCGGTTATATATGTATTTGGAGATGGATTGGGCTATATCTACTACATATTTTAATATATGAAATTTTCCAATATCCATTAGAGGTCTATGCAATAGGCAGTGCTTGTGTTCTAGAAAATGTGCAACTTCCTAGTTATCAAAATGTCACCAGCAGCCTTATACTGTCATCCATTATCCAAAACACTTGCATGATATTCTACTCCGCTATCTAATCAATCACCTGCTCCTTCTAGCTGAAGGTGCAGTGGGTATTGTGCATCTTCTTGAAAGCATTAATTGGCTTATAGAAAATTATCTTCTTGTCACAGTATATCAAGAAATTAATGATGTTTCATCAAAGGTTTTAAATAGAATGGGATGCACTGTCATCCCCCTATCCCGACCCTTGGGATTGGGGCATTTTAAGACATGCTGATTAGGATGCTGAGTCGATAGTGGAGCAATCTTGCTTTGACACTTAGGACGGCAACCTATCCTAGCATTCCAAAGGACATATCGCTGGGACTTGAAACTAGGGCTTCACCTATTGGCCCCTTTACTTCGGTAAAGGGCTATGTATCTCTTTAGTTCTTTAATATCATCAAATAGCTCACTTTATATGTCCTTCAACCTAGGAGGATCTATACTTTGACCGGCTCTTTTGGTGTAGTTGTAGTAGACTCGTAATATATATTGCCTACATTACCTGTAAGGATGCGACTAAAATGAAACTAGGCATGCATTTTTCTCATCTTTAATGAGCATAGTTTCAATTCTTTATTGCTTCAAATCCTTGCTAGGAAAGGCATATGGATCTAGATTATAAATAATGGTCCTTGTCGATATATTTCTCTAGTTCTTTGTCTTTTTGTTATTAAATGCTCAAGCAAGGTTACTCATCTTTATACTGTACTGGTTCAAACTCTGCATGTTTTTTTGGCATTTTCTTATGTGTTTTGCAAAATTGATAACGTACCTTTTAAACATCTAAAGGACCTCCAGTAGGTTTATCTGATATGTCACATCGAGGTAACTACTAGTTAGGCATTGCTTCAATTGCATCGCACCTCACCTCTCTATTTTATATTGCACCACTTGCGCCTCTAGTGGAGCCAAGTTGGAAATATTGTTCCATAGCCCTAATCTATGTCGTGCCACCCTTCCACTTAAATCTATTTAGTAAGCTTCACAAAAACATGTCAAATATTTTTAACTAATTAATAATTATATAACTAATTATTTGAAAATCGAATAATGTACAACATGATGCAAAAAAGTGTGAATTACTTTTAGAAAATGCTTCTACATTTTTATCTACACAATACTGATTTTTCATAATATTTATATGTTTTTAGATTTTAATTAATTTTTTTAAAAATATATAACCTATGTCATAATTCAAAAAATCTGAATATTTCAGAAAATGCTTCTAGATATTTATCTACATAATACTAATTTCCATAAATTTTATATTTTTAATTTTTAAAATTAGATAATTTGCAATATGATATAAAAACCGGAATGGCTTCAAAAAATGTTTCTATATTATCTATACATAATAGTACTTTTGATAATTTTTTATTGTTAAAAATATTTTAAATTAATTTCAAGAGTCCTACATATATTTTCTAGCGCATGGGTGTGTACTCATCACTACTTATTTTTGAAATTTATTTGAATTTAGTCTAAAGTTTAGATAGATTTAATAATGTCTGCAGTTCAACAGAAATTGCCCGAACCAATACATATCAAGTTGAATCAGGTTGTTTAGCTTAGTTCATGCAGAGATCGAGGATGATATTATTTACAGAATTAAAACAGGTTGGATGAAATGGAAAAGTGCAATTGGAATATTATATGATTGTAGAGTACATGTCAAGTTGAAGAAAAAAATTTATAGGACTCATAAAATCAGCTATGCTTTATGGTATAGAATGTTGGATTATTAGAAAAATACATGTACACAAGATAAATGTTCCTAAAATGAGAATGTTGAGATGAATGTATGGTAATATAAGAAAAGATAAAATAAGAAATGAAATTATTGTTAAAAAAGTAGAGGTAGCACTAATCAAGTATAAATTAAGGAAAGTGCGATTTGGATGGTTTGGACATGTGCAACATAAACTTAAAGATGCACTTGTGTGAGGGAATGATTTGATACATGCAGAAGAAAAAAATGAGGTAGAGGTAGGCCAAAAATTACCTAAGAGAAAGTGATAAAGAAAGATCTAAGATCTTTGCATCTTACCAAAAATATGACTTAAAACTAACTAAAATGAAGAAAAAGAATTCTTGTAGCTGATCCCAATTAGTTTGGAATTAAAGCTTTATTGTTGTTTTTGTTGTTGTCTGTTTTTAGGCTGGTTCTATGTTTGAACCGACCTAACCTTATGAATTGTTCTGGACCACTTGGCATGATTTGGCCATGTTTGTGACTAACATTAGTTTTAGGCATATCATAAGTTAGATTAAGTGTGTCAGGTTATGTTTATGAGCTCCTTGATATGTGTTAAATCTTTTAGCCCTCTAACTAAGAAAAAGTTAACATCATTGAAGGGGTTCAGATCTACTTAGTACATGAGAATACCTAACAAAATGTAACAAAGACTATATAATCAGAAAGATAATTTTTTTAGTCAGTAGGATTTTGTAAGGACTATCATGATCAAGCCATTTAAAGTTTGAAAATAGGCTTAGATTAGCTGGATGAAGGCCCATAGGCTTACAACTTATCACAAGGTATATGAGTTTTATTTTTTTTTTAAAAAAATAACGTTTTCCTTGAGATATAATGGGATAGGCTTTTTATACGTACTCTTTGGACAGATCAAATTAATAGATCTATTCCATATGTGGCTTGCTCCTCTTAAGAATATTCATATTGTTCAAACATTACCTTTACATATTGCTATGATATGTGTTATTTGAATGGCGATTTAGCCTTATATACCTGTAAATGTGAGTATTGGTGTGACACTTTGGTATGGGTCTTTAACAAGAAATTTCTGGATATTGAAAGGATCAAACACTTGGATCCACAGATCACCCATGCCCGAGTACATGTCACAATCCACATAGATTAATTGTGAATCCATTACACAGCACAAAATTAAGATTTTGAAAATTGGAGGGTCCAAATTTTTTTACCTTATTCACTTTTCATTCAAACAAAGAAACCTGTCATGTATAGACTGTTTTTTGTTCATGGCTTTTAAAAAGCAAGGAAACATTTATTCTTTAATCTGTTATACAAACTATGCTTCATCAGCTTGTTATGAAGGTATACCATCCATTGGTGCGTGCACAAAAAATGTGGGCTTTTTTTTTCCATATTTGAATTATGCAATCTTGATGGATCAATCAAATTTTCTTCACTAAGGCAGAGGTAACCTGGATATTTGGCAGAAATGGCATGCAAATGAATTGAAATGGAATTTGTAAGTAGTGGCAACTATTGATACTCATTTTCTTGTGGGAGGTAATGATTTCTTTACTTTTCCTTCTTCAGGTGCTCTGCTTTGCCCATTAGTATGTCTTATCATGACAATTGGAAATTCTGCAATCATTTTGGGTCTCTGGCCAGCACATGCAATCTGGACTTATTACTGTATAGCAAGGTCATTTATATCGATATCTATTCAAAGTTCCTTGCTCTCCTGGTTTGCCTTCTGTATTCTTGATGGCATGTTCATTATTTTCACTGGTTTTTTTCGAAGGCAGAGCTAAACTGGTAGGACCTGTCCTAAAGCTTGTCCTTGGTGCTGTTGTACCAGTCATCTTGGTGTTGGGGCCACTGTCTTGCATCTTGGGAAGTATCATAGTGGGTGCAGGATATGGCTTCCTAGCACCAGTAATCACCACTTTTGATGCTGTTGGACAAGGAAAGACAAATAAGTTTATCCATTGTTTCATTGTATGTTTTGTTTGTTACTTTTTCAGAACTAATTTGGATAGTCTTCACCTATGTTATGTTTTTAGAATTTCTCCAAATTTTGAGGTACTTACAAATGTAGGATGGAACATGGAGTACAATTAAAGGAAGCTTTACAGTGGTCAGGGACTTGAAAGATGTATGCTTTCACTCTTATTTCTCAATTATGGATGACCTCCTTCTTCATGATCCTCCAGATGGGAAACCATATGAGATCAGGTCTGTCATTTGATCTTTGTTACCATTTTTATGTCCTCTGTCTGTTCTAATTTTCTTGATGTGCAATCTCTTGTACGCTTCCTCAACCCATCCTCTAACCAAACCAAAATAAAGGGGGAAAAGAACATGGATGATGTAACTTCAGATCAACACTCTTCCATTTATGTGCTTTTGACCTGTTCTTAGTTTTGAAAATAAATCTCTGTTTGTTTTAACTTAAGGAAAATGCTTTAGTAAAACACCTTTAGCTTCCAAACACACTCATACGCATAGAAATAAAACATAAAATGACATAGGTGCCTTCATGTATATGATATGGTTGATTTATGGTAGTGCCATATAGTGACTTTTCAAATAATTGAAGGTACATGTGGTGTCACATGCAGCCCTAATGAGGATTTTTGGGGAATTTATTTTTCCATTAAATTCGACACTTGTACTTTTAGGTAAAAATGATGGATGCGATTTGGTTGACTATTTGGTTGATTTAATGGCATTTCATTTTATAGCCTAGTATGCTTCTTTAATTCTTTTTTTGTCCTTTATAGATTTAAGTTTTCATTAGCTGGATATTTCATTTTTAAGTGTAAATTTACCTTCAGAATGAATAATTCTTTTTTTTTTTAGTAGAAAAGAAAGATTAAATCAACGCGATAAGGGAGGATATGAGAATATGCTTTGTCTAGAAATCACCTATGTCCATGCAAGGTGTCTGTATCTTCCTTTGACAAAGAGTGCATGTGGTAAAATATATATTTATCAACAGTGGTAATCTATCTTGTATGTACAAATATAGTTCTCTTGCCTTGCAAGTTAGTTATAGCCCTTAACCTTTGTTACCAAAGATTGCTATATAGGTTGACACTATGATGATGTTTTTTAACTGAATAAAAAATGACATAGGTTGTACAAAAGTCTTATTTTGTTCTACTATTAAATGTTACGATTCCTTCATTATTATTCCCATAGCTTTGCTTTCATCTACTTTATTCTCTGTCAAGAATATGGTTACCACATATCAATCCAATAGTGGAGTTTGGTGAATTTATAATATCTGCGTGCATGATAGCGGAGTTTAAAGATTAAAATCAACAACTTGGATTTAGTTCTTGCCAGAATGGGATGGTTCCATTATTATTATATCAATCCAGTTGGAAACTGGGACCTAGGACGGTTGCTGGACCCTGGTTCTTTCTTAAACTGGGATGTCTTGACTATTCCAGTATGTCTCATCCATCCTGGTTATAATCTGACACTTGGAGTGCGCTAGGATGGTCGGGATGGACCAATATATAATTTTTTTATGTTTTCCTTTCTGTTCCTGGTTGTTTGGGTTTGCCCTGACTGTATGTTGTCTCAGTACTACATATCTCAAAAGTAAACTGGCATGGCCCCTATACTGAACTTGATCTCTTGATCGATGATTTTCTTACCGACATCAAGACCCATCCTGGTTGGGTCTCAAGTTGGTATGGTGCTAGGACAGGTTGGGACAGACCAAGATAGACTAGCACGGTCATGAACAATAAGAAAGGAAAGAAAAAAAAAAGAATAATTGTTTCCTAGATGTCAGGCCATCCCAAGTGTCAGACTAGTAGGATGCAACCATCCCAGTTCATTCCAACCAAGATAATTGGAACATCACAATTCAAGAGGGAATCAGTGTTCCACGTACATCCTAGTTACCGTACTCTCATCAGAACAGCACAGTATTAACAGGATGCACTGGTACTGAGACATGAATCTTGGGTTAGAATTACAATGATTGATACATCTGGTTTTGGCCATAGTAAGTGTTCTATCATATTGTGAGGCTACATCTATTGAGGTTATAATCTCCACAATAGCCAAGTTAGGTTGGTCATTATTTTGAATATTCTTAAATTTTTTTTTTGAAAAAGGCCTGCTAGATGGAGACATATGGGTCAAAGTTCTGTGAACAAATAACTTGGTTTTGACCATACAAATTAAAGAAATTCATGGATCAAACCAATCTTCCAATGCATGAATTGATAAATTCAGAGAGTTTGTTTTGTCACATGCCTCAAGTAGGTTATTTTAATTAGGGGTGGCAATTCTTGTTTTCATATCGTGTTTGTGTTGTATCGAAGCTAAGGTATAACAGTATATGGGTCGA
The DNA here is from genome assembly GCA_900491605.1 of Calamus simplicifolius. Taxonomy (NCBI): domain Eukaryota; kingdom Viridiplantae; phylum Streptophyta; class Magnoliopsida; order Arecales; family Arecaceae; genus Calamus; species Calamus simplicifolius. The sequence goes on along the minus strand of UESW01001442.1, from coordinate 228,321 downwards.
CATGAACAAATGATTGATTAATGGTGTGAAAAATCCAAATATGAACACAACACGATTATTACACAGGTAACACGACATGACACACAACCCATTTAATAAATAAATAGTATTGATTGATATGATATGACTCGCTCAAGACAAATAGACACGACCTGCTTAAGATGAATAAACACATCCCAACTGCTTAATACGACCTACTTAGTATGTTATCAACTAAATGGGTCCTAATGGATCACTTTTGGATTGGTAGGTCAATCGCTTTGAGTTGACACATTTACGATGCAAACCCACTTACGGTTAACTCAAACCCACTTATTTCGTGTTGGGTTTGATCATATTCAATTTTCCACCCCTAATATCAATCTCTCCCTATACATTTACAAAAATGAATTTCAAGAGAAAGTTTTGCTAGTCTATTTGGATGATATCCATATCACTAGTTAGTAAGGTTTAGTTTGGACTTGGTGTTGCAAATATATTTTTAATTGGATCAGCTAAACAAAAGGGCTGTTTAGCTTATGCCCGTGTCATAAATTAGAAGTTGTTTACTTTAAAGGGGGTAAGCTTCCGTTAAAGAAGATTGTAACTAACTTGATAGCCGAAATAGGACTATTTGTGTGCACCTGTAGATCTAATATTTTAGTTGCTAATGGAGGAAAGTTACTTGAAAAATCTGATGGAAGGGAAGCTCACTTGGTTGACAATTACACATCCACATATTACATTTGCTATATGTTGCTAGATCTTCCTATATGATCCTAAAACAACTAGTGAAAAAAAGAGTGGGGAATAAAATCATTAAATATCTTATGTAAGGTATGCTGACTCATACTAAATTGCTCGATATGAGGCTTACCGAAAAATACCATTTCAAAATGATACAATGTTAGTATTGACCTGAACCGCCCTATATAGCTCAAAACCATCTTGTACCAACCTCATATTGATCTCATATTGTATCAACCATTTATATTATGCCAAACTGTTCAATTCAGCTTAGTATGGGGCGATTTCTTGGTTGAAACCTTTCAATTCACCTAATTAGTACGTTGTTGGTTCGGTATGGGGCGATTAGTATGCCGTCAGTTATGTACAGTACATTTCGTATCGAATTATACTGGTATGGTACCGATTCTCGGTATGGCGAACCTTGATCTCAAAAGAATGATTTGATTGATTAAAAACAATCTTTTGGACACTATAAGTTTGAGGGAATAAAACTTGTTAATTGGAGTGAAATTATAATGTTTTATGCAGATTAACTATATAAGCTATGTTAATAATTCAGAAACTGTTTGGTGATTTGCTTGAAGCTGTCTACACAATCAGCAGAATTTCTCTAAGGAAGACACCAGAATGTCATGCAATAATTCATTCTGTCCAGAATTTCTTGAAAGAAAAAAGTATATATGGAGACTGCAGCTTTTGCCAATTGCTATTAACAGGCTGGTGATTGATATTTTTACCAAATCACTAGATGAGTGTTGTAGAGGGCAAGGGAGACATGTCACATCATGCACTTTCAAAGCTGTAATTTAATTGGTCTAGAAACTAAAATTTGAGTGTTGTATTTGATCTTAAGATGTTTTTTCATTGTCAGGGCTAAACACTCTCAAGTTATAACCTTTTTGTTAACCAACTACACTAGCAAATGTTTCTTGGTCATGCCAACCCACCTTCCTAGTGACTACCTTACGTGCTGATAAAAAAATAGAGCACTCTATCTTGCTACACTAACAGAAACCTGCAAGTTCTTTTCTCCTCCATTCGGTCCCTTCTCTTCCTAACTACCTTACTTAATTCTTCTTGTTTGTTCTTCAATCAATTTTCATCAATTTTCTCTTTTTCCACCTTACAGACATCCATAGGTTAAAGGGAGACGGAGATATTTTCCAGTTAAGGGATATAATTCTCAGACTTTTTTAATCAGATAGAAGGATACCTAATAAGTTCTTGGATTTTTATATCTTGAAATGAATTGCCTTCATTTGACAGGTAAATCTATACATGCACGACACATGGTATTGAAGAACTTAAGTACTAGGTGTTATCCCTGTGCCAATAAGTACCGGTACTGTATTATGCTATTCTGAGCGGTGCCAGTGATGTGCCTGAGGTTCATGGAAAAGCGAAGTTGGTCCATGACCAATATGGATTGGCACAGAGCAATGTGTCATGCAGGGGTGTGTACCCTTTGTGTGGTACCTGCATCTTTGCAGCATGGTACATCTAGCATGACATGGGCTGGCTTGACATGATACATCAATCAATTGTGGTATTAATACATGCAAGCCATATTTTGTTAAAAACAAGTGGTGCGGTGCCTGTTATTGTGCATACACGATGGCACTTGATGAATTCTTTTGCTTTTATTAATTTGGCTTAAGTTTCAGCATTCTGGCTTGCTGTTTTGGTTTGATATACAGTAATTTGTGCCCTTGAATATGTTTGGACTAATGTCTTGATGAGATGATACAGACTTTTGGTATTGAGATGGTATAAAAACATGCTTCTAAAGAATCAATGAACTAGTTAATTTAATTGTAAAAATGTCAATAATGTTCAAATAAGGAATCGCCACCAAGTCTTTTCCAAGAAATAGGTTGGTTGATTGTAAGAACAGCCTCATAGTTAGCACGTGCAATTCTTTGAACATCAACTTATGTCAATTGTCAATTCACTAATAGTGTTGAATCATTGGCCATGGTGACTTCAGGCAAAAGGGGGTCTATGGCAGCCACACTTCTTCATATATTCAATGATAGACAATAATCTATTTCATAGAGGGCTGACTGCATAAATGCAAATAATGAAACCATGACTGAGACTGAAAAATGATATTTCAAACTACAACAGATTGTCTACAATATGGTTTCCTTTCTATACTTATCTCGCAGAACTTTCATCGTGATCAGATATTGCCAACATTAATTTATGACTAGTCAAATGCTTATACTTTTCAAACTTTCCAGAGTATATATATATATATATATATAGAGAGAGAGAGAGAGAGAGGCCAGACTACTTAGTGGGCTTTTTGGTCTGACTTGAATTTGTTTGAAGTAGCTTCCTATATGAATATGGGATGATATTCGGTAGATTGAATGATCAGTTATCTTTTATTGTCACAATACATGGTGGTGTAGGGGTAGGAGCAAGAGAGGAATGGCTAAATGGGTCAAGAATTTAACACCATCACTAACCAATATTTTCTTCTAAGCATTAAGTTCTAAGCTCAAAATAGTTCATCTTGATATGTAGAAGCCTTAAAAGTGTGAATCTAGGGTTTGCCTATTAGCTCTACACACTAATATATTGGGCTTCGAATTGATGCATAAATTTCTTCTATGACTTAAGGGGGCATTTGGTTCATGAATTGAAAGATTCTATCTAGGCATTAAACGATCAGGAATGCGATTTCTAGATTTTAAATGTCTGGGCATGTGAGATACCTATGTTTGGTTCGCGCAATAATTTGACCGCAAAATGTTGGGTATTTCACATCGGCATATTTGGTCAACAAACCAGATTACCAAGAATCTAACTGGGAAGCATGTTAAAATTTTAAAATTACTCTTGTTTTGCAAATTAAAAAGAAACCAAAATAGAGCAATATTGTATGTATGATACAAATTATTGCCGACCCCATGTAGTTGGAAAAAGGCTTAGATGAGTTGAGTTGAGATGATACAAATTATTATTAATAATATTATATAAAATACATAATTAACATGCAACAATAGAATGTATTATATATAATTATAATATTTAGATATTACATAAATATTATTTTTAATATAAATAATTACTTAAAGAATATATTATTATATTTAATATTTATTTAATTCAATTAAATATAATAATAATAATTTAATAATATTATTAAATTATGTTAATTATATGATAAATTTAATATTATTACATATATTATACACAATGCTAAATTTTATTAAAAATTAGTATAAAATTAATATAATAATTATATAAATAAACATTGAAATAATTAATTATGAGATATAATTTAAAATAAAAATTTGTATTATTTATATTAATATAGAATAAAAATTAATTAAAAGTTTAATATAACATATTGGATTATAAAAATCTATAATATTAATTATATATGCTTCGCAACATTCTTTATAGATAATTAATTTATAGTTATGTAATATACAAGTTACTTAAGGAGCTTTTTTTATAAGAATTTTGGTGCTACATTCCCAATAGGTGGCAATCTTACATTACCATCCCCTTGATGGTAATCACATTACCACGTTTTGTAGTAATGTGATTCCCGGCAAATGCCTGAGTTTGCTAAACCAAACGTAGGGATTCAAAAATATTTTCATAGAATGCTTGGGAATCTTTCAGGCCACAAATCAAACGCCTCTTAAAAGTAAACATCAGTGCGATAAATTTGCATCCTCATGTGTAAGACAATAAAGTTAAGGTTATGCTTTCCTTGAAGTGCTAAAAAACAAAGTTATGGGTAGGATCACAAGTATTGATTGTAAATTTAGGGGCCTTGGTCTATGGTGTCTAGGGCTACAACTCAAGCAAGTTGTATCTCTTTAAAGGCCTCCCCCTAACCCAGACCAACTAGAATTTCTCTAATCCATCCTAACCTGACCTTATCTTAAGTTAAATTCAAGTTGTTTCAAGTTAGTGTTGGGTTGGGTTGGGCTAGGCCATGTTAATTGGGTTAGTTTAGAAATTTTAAAATAGGGAAGATGTTGAGGATGTTTTTCTTATATTAATATTTGTTAAGGCATCAACCAGTCATTATTTTTGATGATAGTATGATACTCAATATTATAATTTAATAGAGCTGAAGGTATAGTCAATATAAAACATGCAAATATTTTATCAAAACACAAGCATGAAATATGTACATATTAATTTATATGAAACACAAATATGACTTATCTATATGTTTACTTATTGGGTTAGTTCAGGTAGGTTGGGTTGAGTTGGGTGTGGCTTGGGATTTGGGTCAGGATTCGGTTAACAGCACAAGCATGAAATATGTATAATTAATTTATATGAAACACAAATATGACTTATTTATATATTTACTTATTGGGTTAGTTCAGGTAGGTTGGGTTGAGTTGGGTGTGGCTTGGGGTTTGGGTTTAAGTTCAGCCCTAACCCATCTAACTTGATGCTTGGTAGGGATTTTTGAGCCCAACCTAATTCATCAAACCTTGATGCAACCCTACTTAATGAGCAGGTTGGGCTAGTTGAGTTCAGGTTGTGCCTCCAGTGGTGTCTAGACAGGCTTTTGAGCGTCATGCTTTCATACTTGAATGAAGGCCATAGGTTTGTTGATTTGGGTCGAATATAAACCTATTTTTTAATACATTGCATTAGTTGTGGGCTAGCTAGTTTTTAGCAAGGTAAGCCGAAAACCTAGGGAAGCCGAATCACTTCCAAATTTCCAATTACAACCCATCTAAAGTAGATAACTCTATGACCACAATTTGTGAGTCCACCATAGCCTAAGAATTTGTGTACAATTGCTCTCTCTTTTCTTGGACTAGACAAGTAACTTTATCTAAAGTGGGTGGCATGCTCAAGCTGTTAGTTTTCTTGTTCCACCCTTCTTTTCTTGCTCTTTCACCAAATATATTTCCTTATAAAGTTCCTTTTCTTTAATATAGAAATCAAGTTGCGAAATACCTACTGTGTAACATGTTATCATTTATTTAAGCACACCTTTTCTTTATTGTATTGCGATATATAGGAAGTGGATTTTGTTATTTTGTTAAGGAACCAAAATCAGCTTGTAATCCTATCATTCATCAGTACACTTTGGTTTTTTGCACTCTCTCTCTCTCTCTCTCTCTGTTTTTGTAGTTTGGATAAATAAAGTAGTTTAGCTAATAGGACTTTACATTATTGATATCTTCCAGACTGCGCTCCATTCCTGGTTCTTTTATAGTTGGTATAGTTGGAATCATAATTGATATGCCAGTGATCACGATAATTGCCATATGCAAGAGCCCATACATGCTTGTCAAAGGATGGAACCGGTTGTTTCATGATCTCATAGGCCGAGAGGGACCATTTCTGGAGACTGCATGTGTGCCATTTGCTGGTCTTGCCATACTCCTCTGGCCATTAGCAGTTGCAGGAGCAGTTGCAGCCTCCATCTTGTCAAGTTTTCCTCTAGGTGCATTTGCAGCTGTTGTTGCTTATCAGGTTTGATTTGTTTACTAGACCATTATATTTAGCTAGTTATATCTTGTACGATTGATGCATATTTTGCTAGATGGGGTTTGTCTAACTATATGTCTGACCTATATTGTTGCATTATTTTTATTCAATGGTGAAAACCATATGAAGAAAGTACCTTTTTTTTTTGAATTCCTTATCTTGGAAATGCATGCCAAGAAACTCAAATCTTTTATGCCTCAGGAATCCTCAATTCACATGGGGCTTTGCTATATCGTTGCATCCTTGTCTATGTTTGATGAATACAGTAATGACGTACTTGACATGCCAGAAGGGTCTTGCTTTCCTAGGTGCTGCTCAAACTCTTTTTCAGTCCATTTTTTCAGAAGCTTTCAGTAAAACACTGACCAGCCATTTTTTGTGGATATTCTAGGCTTCAATATCGAAAGAAGGAACTATCCCGTGAAAACTCTTTGGCCAGGCCTACCCCTTCTTGCAGAGAAAAACAGGAGGGAAAGAGCCCTCCTTCACATGCTACATCATTCAAAAAAAGCATCCGTGACTATAATCCATTCAAGGTAATATATTTAGTCATGCAGTAAGCGGATGCAGTTTTACATGCCTGGTACTGTTATGATCTCCACTATTATAATGTGAGTGCTCGGGTTTTGACTCCACCTGAGATGTGACTCTACCTTTTTTTCCCTCTACTGTCCTACTTGTGTGAGAAAGGAACTTCAAATTTATTTTTTTTACAGAAAAATTAGTGACTGTGACTCTGCCTTGGGAGGATCATAACCAGAAATGCACTTACAATTTTATATTACTGGAGTGCACCAACCATTTATAATTAAAAAATAAATGACAATAAGGGATGGGAGTGTTGTGTCTCATCGCTAAGGAGCTCCTCCTCGGTCACTTGTATTCACTTGCATGGACTCTGCAGCTTTTTATTCTGTCCCTTTCCCTCGTCCATCCCGTGCACCTTTCTTTTTTAGTGAAGGCTTGCTTCTATTAATTTAGTTGTTCCTTTCTTAGAGAGTATTAATGGATGTACATATTATTAAAATTAGGAGTACTACAATTGGTCGAAAGAAGAAGAGGAAAGTTCATGCTGCATGAATCTTAGCTCATGTGCATCACACATGCGAAAATTTAGTGCATGCGAATTGATACTCAGGTTCAAAAATCCAAATTTTTTTGCCAAACTGTAAAATTGAATCTGATTCATCCGTTAAAAGCAGAATGGACACCTTTTAGTTGGCGGGCTTTATCATCTTTAAACAGCAAATGCATGTGCTTGGCAAAAGAGACATTGCTCAGTGACAGCTGGGACATTCAGTGATATTCCTTAACGTTTTGAATCTCAGTGGTGGCATACCCCCCATATTTCTTTTGAAAATAATAAAAGAAAGAAATTTCCAAAAGAAATTTCCTTAGCCTGTATTAATACCTTTAGAGTTTGGACTTCCATGAGTTATCATTCTCTGCAATATTGTCTGGATATGGCCTTTGTACTTCATTTCAAAAGTTAGGTTTAAATGTGGAATTATTTAGTGCTGACTGACTCAAGGTACTGCTATAGTTACTTGAACACCTGTTCTCAGAGTGTAAGCGCTATGGCGAGACTTTGGTGTCTGAAGGAGTCATAGCCGGTGAGGATATTGAAGAAGCCAGATCTGGTAAAGGTGGAAGCAGAGTGGTAAGCATAGGTTTGCCAGCATACTCCATCCTTCAGGCACTCTTGCAGTCTGCAAAGGCCAGTACAGATGGCCTCCTGTTGAGTAAGAGAGACATCAGCTTCTGTTTACTTAAGCTAATAGATCGTATCTTTACTAGATTAGTTTGTTTTATTTTATGTATTCGATTTGTTTATCCTTGTTTCCAGGTGACAACACTGTGATAACCACCGATAATAGACCCAAAGATAACATTTTTGGTTGGTTCTTTGACCCTTTAGTGATCATCAAGGAGCAGATCAAGGCTGAGAATTTTTCAGAAGAGGAAGAGAACTATTTATCCAAATTGGTCTTGTTACTTGGTGATCGCAAGCGATTGAAGGATCTTAATGCTCAATCTCCTCCATTAGATGATCGGAGACGAGCTGAAATAGATGCATTTGCCAGAAGGTATCAAGAAATTCTGTTGAAAAACAGACCTTTTTTCCTATCTTGTCATCTTAGATGTATATTTTTGCATTTGTTAGAAGGCGTTAAGGAATTCTGTTGAAAAACAGACATTATTTTTATCCTATCTTGTCATCTTAGACATATTTTTTTGCATTTGCTAGAAGGTATCAAGGACTTCTGTTGAACAACAGACATTTTTATTTTTTCTCGTCATCTTAGATATGTATTTTCTTTCAATTACAAGGTTGCAAGGAATCACCAAATCTATCTCGAGGTATCCAACTGCCAAACGTCGGTTTGATGTTCTTGTGAAGTCTCTCTCTGAAGAGCTGGAAAAGAAGATGGGAGGAAGCCGGTCTGTTAATGGATCTCCACAGACTCAAAGGTCACGAAGTAGCATTGCCCGATTGTTTAGCCAAAAGTCGTTTGGAAAAAAAGCAAGCATCAAAGGTGACGATCAAGGGTCATAGTTTACAAGTAATGAAGCACCAATTGTATGATCAGGTTGTGTATTTTATTTATCATCACCAATATGATGTTAGTTTGCTTTTCTAATTTCTTTTAAGGTGCAGATGATATAATTGACCAACTCCCCAACCTCTAGTTGTTGTATCATTTCGGGAAGATACATTTGTATATTGAATAATGTAATTATATTTGTTTTATATGTTTCTCTGCGAAATTTAATATTCATTCGAATAGTTTTGGTTGTTAAAATCTTGTCAATTGAAAATGCTGAAGTTGTTTTTGGTTCCAGACTGTAATCTTTTCTAAATCTTATTGCCTTGTGGGTATGTAAGAGTTCATGCATTGAGGTCCACTTGATCCATTGGCAGTATTCTGGGTTCCAGCTGTTTTATCAATTCTATTGTTCAATGTGAAGCAGCTTATTTGGAGTTACATAGCCCTTCACTTAATGCTTTCCATAAATGGCATGCTGTTAGAAGGATAAATACATCCAGAGGTCGGTAAGAGCCTGTTAGCTTTATACATCAATCTTGGCTGTTGATTCTGAGCGGTGGTTGAGAAAATCTCATCCCATGATCAAGTCAGCCATTGCTTGATGTTGAGGTTCTTTCTCCATGAATTTCTTTCCCACTCATGACAAATCTCTCTTTTGTAGCATATTTGGTCAGAAGATGTTTTTCTGCTGATGGTTCAGTAAGATTACCGGTAATTTCCTTTAAAAGAAAAATTACCAGAAAGAGAAGATACAGCTTGCAACTGGGACGCCAAAGTTTTTTGCCTTTCCGTTGCTGTGTAAACTCTCAGGATTAGTGGTGTAACTCGGGCTCATGAAACTTGGGTTTCCTTGAATCCTAACCCTATTTGTAAAATATTAACTCTAACTATATTTGTAAAACCTCAACCCTAACCCTATTTTTAAAAATCGGGTTGAGTTTCGGGTTGGAATTCGGGTTGATAGAAAAAAAATATATATATGACAATCTGAAACAAACAAGCTTAACATTGCACAAATAAGCTAAAGTTTGAAACAAATAAGCTTTACATTGTACAAACAAGCTAAAGTTTGAAATAAATAAGCTTCGCATTTCAAATTACATGTCTAAAAATATACATCTTTTACATAAGACTAAACAAAAAAAAGTTATTCTTAAATCAAAATATATCCAAAGTAATCCAAATGTTGCATAACATTTGGATAGCCACTATATGCATTGATGAAGTCACCTTTATCCTTCGAAAGCAGAAAATATTGAGACGATATAAAGAGCTTGTTAGAAGACCACAAAGTATGGTATGAGAAATCTTTTCCAAGTAGCAGACTTTATTCTCCATCCAAAGCTCTCTGATTTTTTACTCATTACCCTTTTCCCAGATTTTTAGTTTTCTGCTCATCACCTCTTCCCAGATGCTTTCATAAAATTTTGGCAAACTTTATATTAAAAGTTACAAATGTCTCAAAGAAGATAATAATAAAAAAAAGATACTAGTTTGGCCCATCAACATTACATGATAAAATGTAATGGTTAAAGGTATATTGTTCATTTTAAAAGGTAATGAAGGTTCTGATGGAATGTTCATACCAAGAATCATTACTTTCACAAAACTATTGTCAGCTCTACATATTTTAAACCTAACAAATAAGGCTAAATCATCACTTCCACAGCATCAGTGGGCCTGCTGCTTGTGGCTTTGCGGGTTCGGGTTTTCTCGGGTTCGGGTTGACTGCAACCCTAACCCAGCCCAAGTTGCAAATCGGTTTGGGTTCAACCCGGATCCTTCGGGTTCGAGTTAAGCAAACTAGAGTTTGAGTACTGCTGCAAATCGGGTTCCGCGGGCCGGGTTCGGATTGAACCCGACCCAAGTTGCACCCCTACTCAGGATCATATTCTTTTTGGATGCATTTAATATGGTGAAATAAAAGCGAAACAACGTAAATGACAAATTAGTTACTAGTTTGAGAAAGATAATAGAATATGAGAAAATCCTTTTGCATAATTATTACAGCTAGAAAATTAGGAAGCATACCCATAATTTAGCTTTAGAAGCGTGGAACTAATTACAGGGTAAGCATGCATGCGAGATAGCGAGCAACAGCCGCCTACTCTTCACCTCTGTGAAACTTTAGGTGAAAAGTTCTGCACTTAGCGGCGGAGCCAGAAATTTACTTTTGGGTTCAAATTATATAATAATTTTGTTTTAAAAGAAGAAAGAATTGACCTTACTTTTTTTTTTTATTACTTAAGCCATGTTTTTATTAACATATTAATAATGTATTGTATAAATTAAAAAAAAAAATCAAACACAAAATATCATATTGAATTAAATAATAAATTTATAAAGTAATTTGATTTTGATTAGGCATAAAACTACTTGAACTTTTTTAGAACCAACTTTAGGAAAAAGGAAAAAAAAATTAGTACGCCTCTTGAGTCTTGCAACCAAGGAGGCTTTTAAAATTTTGGGGAAGCCAAGGCCCCTTACCATGGCTCCAACTCTGTATACAACCTAGACCGAATAAATGATATTTTTCCAGGTGGTTTACTTATAATTTCAACAGTAATTTTGAATGTAGCAGGCAATGGTAAAATTTTAAAAGACTATCAACAGTGACAAATAAAAATTTTTATCACTAACGGGATCAGACTTCTCTATCATGGAGCCAAAAAAAATGTAGCTGCATCTTGGACAGAAAGATTGACCTTGCTTTTATTTATTTTTTAACTTAAGCCATATTTTTATTAACATATTAATAAAGTATTGTACAAATAAAAAAAAATCAAACACAAAATGTCATATTGAATTAAATAATAAATTTATAAAGTAATTTGATTTTGATTAGGCATAAAACTACTTGAACTTTTTTAGAACCAACTTTAGGAAAAAGGAAAAAAAAATTAGTACGTCTCTTGCAATCTTGCAACCAAGGAGGCTTTTAAAATTTTGGGGAAGCCAAGGCCCCCTACCATGGCTCCAATTCTGTCTACAACCTTGGACCGAATAAATGATATTTTTCCAGGTGGTCTACTTAAAATTTCAACAGCAATTTTGAATGGTAGCAGGCGGCGGTAGAAGTTTAAAGGACCATCACTTCTATAATCTGCAGTGCCAAATAATTTTTTTATCTCTAACGGAGCCAGACTTCTCCCATGGAGCCAAAAAACAATGTAGCTGCGTTTTGCCTGGATTTGGCTATAAATATTTGGTTTCTGTTAAAAAAACCAAGAAGCAAAGAACGTTGGGGACTTATCCTTCTTGCCTCTCTCTCTTTCTTATTATAGAATAAGTGCCATCACTGACAACCACCAGCAGCATCAAATAAGTTTGAAAGAGATGAAAAAAACTAGACCAGAAAGACCACTTCTGTTCTGCGGAGACTTCTAGTCCACATTTGCTGATATGGAAACCAGGTTGCTAATGAAGATGTTTTTTCTCCCAATTAGTTAAAAACAAATGAAGCTGCTATTTGACCAGGTCCACTCCCAAACACCCAACAAAAGCCACACATGCCTCTGAATCTGTAACCATTCAACCATAATATCTGCGTTCATGTTGCCATTGGCAGGACCAACCCATCAGTCAAATTAAACAAGTTTGACAAATTCATCTGTAGCACCCTCATTTTCTTTGGTTGAGTAGTTGCACCATCATTTGAAGGAGTCCTTATCGTGAAGTGATGCAATTGTTGATGCTGATATCTTTCCGATGACCATGTACAACCAGTAGCATCATTTCTGCTCCCAAGGGCAACAACCAACTACCTACCTAATTGGCCTCCCAGATCAGCCAGACTTAATTGTATTGATAAAACCTCAGGAGAGCGACCTGTTCAACATAAGTTATATACAGCCTCTACAGTTTGACTACAGTCTCAAACCAAAACAGAAATGCATTTTTACCCAAAGAATTCATTCACTCTGATACAATCCATTATCTAAATACCAAGAAAAAACTGAGAAATGATTGAACTTTTCATCATCTAAGTATGCAATCAATTTCAGAAATAAAACTACTGAGAACAAAGGGAATCACCAGAAGTTATTTATGACAATGGAAACATAAAATAAAGCAAGCTGATACGCTTTTAGTAAAGAACAAATGTTGCAGCTAGATGCCATCAATAAGCTTGTATCAGGCACTATTGTGATTTCTTCTTGGCATCTTTGAGCTGCCCCCTCTTGCGGATGCCAAGGCAGTAGCCCAGCCGCCATTTATCGATAGCAGCCTCTGGCAGCACAGAAAGCAGACCCCATAGGAGGGAATGTGGCCAGTAGGGTGTGCATCTTGGTTCGTAACCAATCCACTGCAAGGCAGCACGTGCATAAGTGTCTGTTGATGGCACAAAGAAGGAAGATCTCTTGATAGATGCCATCTTTGTTGCCACGTACAAGGGAACCTGTGCACAAGAAGTCATATGCAGTCAAACAGAAAAACTATAATTCCAGATAGATGGCTTGCTGAAGTGGATTAGTCCGACTTGATGCTATGTCATTTCTTGATCTTTACAATTTACATTTATTTCTTCACCCTTGGACACTGACATTAGACCAAACCATAGCAATAAAGTTCAAGAAATTCTAAAAGATATCATAAGAATACACCCCCCAAAAGATACAATAACAGTGAATGGTGCAAAATAACATTTATATTTCTGGAAATATTTTATGCATGCGTCTCCATACAGGCACAACAGTACCAGAGGCAAGCTGAACCACAAAAGAAAATTTCCGAACATTTAGGTTGTGTTTAGTTTTTGAAATTTTTTTATTTTCATTTTCAGTTTTTATTTTCTGAAAATAGTTTCTATTTTCTGTTTTCTGATTTCTTAAATATGTGTTTGGCTAGTTGGAAGAAAAACTGTTTTCTAAAAGGAGAGATACAAAAACAAATAAATAAATCAATGGGGCACTATTCACTCCCATGGCTTCGAACTCACTGGTTTTGTTTTCATGTGATCTCTAGTTGATATATTGAACATTTTCCGCTTCAATGTTGTGCCAACAACCCTACTAAAGAATATTATTAAACAATTGTTTCTGAAGTACAAGCTAACATTTTTAAAGGCACATAAAGCTACAGCTTTCAGATATCTAAGGGGAATCAAGTTTTTAAGACAAATACCTACTTTGATATTCAGGATGCCATGAAGGATTGCCCATGGAATAAATTTTGTTTATTTATTTATTTTTCTGACAGCCAAGGAAGAAAAATAGCATAAGCTATGCCCAAAATTCTGTAGGAACGATGCAGATGAAAAGATAGTCTTTGCCTTCCTTTACAGTTTGCAGACTAAAACAGGAGTGTCTTTTGGAAAACTCTCCAGAAAAAAAAAAGGACCAAATGGGCTTTTAAATGACTTCCTGACCAAGGTGAAGAGAAGGAAAGGGGGGTTGGGGGGAAGCTGATAACGTTTCCTTCAGTCTGCAGCAGATTTCTAATATTGTAACATCACATAAGTTACTAAGCTGGTCAATCAGATTCTAGAACAACTTTCTTCTAAGAGTTTTACATCATTTATGGGTTGCCATTAAAATTACTCTTTGACTCTGGCTTCTGCTTACAAAGATGAATGTGGTTCCCAAGGAAAAACTTGTCTTTTGCTCCCCCATCTAGACTCCTTTCAAGTGGAGGAAATCCTTGAAGAGGCTCGCTCCCAGATTATATAAGCTCAAGCTACTAATCTATTAGGTTTGAATTCCTGCCAGCCAAGTGACAGTATACTGCTCCACCACAAGGCTCTATCTTGTCCAGATATAACCATGAAAGGAAGTGGAAAGTAATTTAGAAGGATAAAAATGATGTTAAGAGCTGCTTGTAATGGTGTCTTGGACATACATGGCATCCTTTTTAGTTATCCAAGTATCTCATCCTACGAACAAATTATCATATCCCTGGCATCCTTTGTAATTACCTTCAATTATCTAAATTGAACAATGATGCACATCCATTATTTCTAATTGTTGTGATTAGTCTACTGATCTAGCAAAGTTTGCAGTAAAGAAGTTTCTGTAATAACTTTATTATTACTCCCTTAACCAAGATCATATGATCTCCACCCTTTCTGGACCTGATTTTATTGATATTTCCAACTTTTTTTTACATAATATTACCAGGGTATAGGCTTCCAATTAATTTTCTATTAACTGCAACCTATATCAAAAGCCAGATAGATGGCCTTTGCTAGCTTTCCACCCTCTTTAGTTTACTTATCAAGTCTTCATGTCAATATGACTCGACTCGTTATTAAAAGAGAATAAAACGAAGAAATCAAAGGAAAAAAGAATTGTTGAAATTGCTTGCCTAATCATGCATATTAACTACAGTTTCGATTGATTAAAATAAGAAATTTTAATTTTGATCTTTTATTTAGATTAATCTAAGGCCAACTAAGTCTACACAAAAAAGCTAAGAGATAAAAGAATATCATAAATATATGTCAATGATGACTGACAGTATTGAAGACAGTAAAATAGCAACTAAAGCACAGCCCACGGCAACATAATAGAACCTCATGCTATACATGTATGAGATATTGAGGAATAATAAGACTACAATTATCAACCAAAAGAAGCTAGCAACAAATGTCAATCCTTGAATTTCACTTCTAGGCAATATTGCACCCTTTATATCAATGTCAATGATAACCAACAGAGCTAGAAGTAAGATAGCAGTGTAAAGCTCAGTCAAGAGACGTACAAGAAAACTTTGTGCCATCTTAGCATAAAGTTTTATGAGGCTAAAATGAAGAACACCAAAAAGAGCCATTTAGATGGTGTGCTTTGCTTTTAGCTAATTTTGCATGGTTCATAACCATATCAAGGATCACTGACAATGCAAGAAAGAAAGTAAAATGAGAGACAAAACCTCAGTCAAAAACCATAAACGAAACCTCATCTCATCTGAATATAGATGTACTCATTGTACTCATTCATGACACAGCAGCAAAACAAAGAACATGTTACCTGGCATTGCACATCTATCCCTTTGTTCTTGTACTCAACATAGAGGCATCTCGAGAATTGGTCAACGTACCTGATAACAAGCAAAAAGCCCATTGTTAGCTGCAACCAAAGAAAAGGACAAAAGCACATCTCTCATCACTCAATTACACGTAACACAAAAAACTAAAGAGAAAAAAAAACCTAAAAGGTCATGACAGATCTTATTCAAGTAATAGCTCATATCAACTAAATGATTTGCAGCAGAAACCTGGCTCCATTTAGGATTTTCTGCTTGATTAAACTCATCCGTTAAAAAAAAAAAAACAGTCATATGAACCAATCCTCCAAAACCAGAAATGCAAAACCTCTAAAACGTATGAACAAGTATAAACAAGCCAGATAAATTCTGTTCTGTACACCCTCTAAAATTACAACACCACAGGATGACACCAAATCAATGACCCTTTAATAAATTGGGGTTTTCTAACAAAGGGTTTGCTTTTTAAAAAAGAATCCCATAAATCACCAGTCTCAATGATTTTCAAAAAATAAAACGTTTTTTTCCCCACTTTTGTTTGCCAATCAACCTAGATCCCTCCCTCATTTTTCTTCCAGCCATCCATATCTCATACTAAACCAAACCATAAATGCCACCCAACAAGATCTTTCATAACAAATTCAAATCTAGCAACTAAAACATAAACTATAACAATAAAAATTGAGTAAGGATCACTAATATATTACCAATCTGCAGTCTCCTAATGATTTATTTTTTCCAAAAAAAAAAAATTATCATGATCTCTCATTTCCCTTCCTTCGAATCCATTTCTCGTAGTAAACGAAGTTGCCAAGCTTTCTAACAAAATCCCAGCTACCAAATTCAAATCTAACAGTCGAAACATAAAACTCTAACATCAAACTACAAAACAAACATAAAACTTACGCTTTGGTGGCGGCATAGACAGCATAGAGCGGATCGGAGGGAATCACAACGGCCGCCCCCGAACCGATGTTCACGATGGCGCCGCGCTTCCTCTCCAGCATCCCCGGCAGCACGGCGTGGGTGACCCTGGTCACCCCCTCGACATTAACCTTGATCAAATTCTTCACCAACTCCTCATCCACCTCATGAAAGAACCTCGCGTAGGGGTACGACATTCCGGCGTTGTTCACCAGGAGGCCGACGTCGAGCCCCGCGATGGCCTCGCGGAGGCGGCGGACGCCCTCGGCCTGGTCGCCGGCGAAGTCGATCACCACGGTCTCGATCCGGCAGCCGGCGTGCTTGGCTCGGATGGCGTCGGAGACGTCGCGGAGCTTGTCGGGGTTGCGGCCGACGAGGACGAGGTGGAGGCCGCGGCGGGCGAGCTGAAAGGCGAAGGCCTTGCCGATGCCGTCGGTGGGGCCAGTGACGACGGCCCAGGAGCCGTAGCGGGTGCGGAGGTTCTTGCCGGGGCGGAGGAAGGAGGTGTAGAGCCAGTGGAGGGTGGCGAAGGAGAGCTTGAGGGCGGAGAGGATGCCGAGGGAGAGGAGGAGGAGGAGCCATGGCGGAAGTGCTCGGAGGCTCTCGAGGCAAGCGGAAAGGTCCATTTTTTAAGTTCTCTCTTCTCTTCCCGGAAGCAAGAGGGGAGAGTCAGAGGCTTTGGAGAGTGGCAAAGCGAGAACGGGCGTGGGCGGAGTTATGGAGGACGAGAGAGACAAGAGGGTGGGTCTCGGCGGTTGAGGCAGCTGAGCTGAAATTAATTCACATTTAAGACGTATTTTAGCAGGCATATTTCTCTTTATTTATTTATTACTGGAAGTTACGGATGATTGTCATTATGTCATATGGATGGCGGATGGATCATTAAATATTATTTAGCTGAGAATCTTGACTGACAATGGCTTATATGAGGGGTAGACTAGCGTATAAACACCTTGAGCATATTTCAACCTTGAGCTTATTGAAAAGTGAAAGAAATAAAGAGAAAAAAAATAAAAGAATAAAATTAAAATTTAATCAAAGAATGTAGAATAGAATGCATCATTATTTTCGTTTTAAGTTCTGGTGTTACATTCACCGCTGAAGTATCTAAACAAACTATCAAATATTAAACAAGCTCCTCCCGCTGCAAATAGATTAAGTCATATTGGATCATGTTTGGTTTCAATCCAATCCGATTTCATGTTGAGATTATAGTTTTGAATTAAATTGGTTGAGATCCATAGAAAAAATTATTGAACCTAGCAGATTATTTGGGTTGATTAATTCGAGATTAAGTATGATTCTTGATTGAATAGAGCTTGCATCTATGTCAAAAGCATCTTATTATTATTATTTTTGACTAAAATCTAATAATAAATGATTAAATAGATAAGTCCATTAAAAAATTTAAATAAGATTTGAAAACTTAAATTTTTATTCAAAAATTTTTAATGATAGCCAAATAAATTATTATCCTCTAGTTTATAATTTATTTTAAAAATATTTATCGATATATTTAGAGATATTATAAATAAGAATTCATTAAAATAAATAATAACATATAAATATTTAGATATAATTGAATAAAAAGTAGATAGAAGAAGATCTAATTGTTAAAATGGAAATAAAAATTAGTTTTAAAAAGAGTTCATTTAATGAATTAGTAAAAGTAATTGAAGTTAAGAAATATAAGATTTATTTAATTAAGATTTATGAATTAGATTTGATCGAATTTGGATCAAATCAGATCTATTTTTTATTAACTCAAATAGATCTAAATGATACATGAGTTGAGTTGCGTGTTTGGTCAAGTCAAAAAATATAAGTTTTAAACCTTGATTTAAAATTTAGAGTGAGTTCAATTTTAAATGTAGAATAGTTTGGGTTACAAGCCAGCACGACGTATTATAGGCTTACTCTCAACCTTAACTTTTGTGGAGGCAAGCTAGATACATGCTTTAATTTTCCGGACTAGGCATAGCTTGGCTTTTCCATAAGAAAAAGATTTGTTGTATTGCCTTTCGGTGTAGCAAGCCTGCATTGATCGTATGGATTGGCCGCTCATGCATGCTGATATCACGATAAGACTCATTGGGTCACTACATGCATGAATGATCAATTCATGTGACTGATACGCGCTTGCTACCGAACAACGGTGCAACAAAACTTTTTCTTCCCATGAACCAAAACATGATGACCACGTTATCTGCATTCACCATGAAGTTAATCCATCCGACAAAAAATTATCAAAGGACTGACAACTAGCTCCCAAGATGCTATTTCTAGAGCGAGTTAATATTTGAATCTTAGGTGGACGCGTATCATAGTAAATTTGGTTGAAAATTTTTGATTTTATTTCTCTTAGCTAATATTTTAATCTTAGGTCGATGCGTATCATAGTATATTTTTTACTTTTATTTTTCTAGTTTTATAGCACTAACTAATGATTTATTTTAGATATGGATTATGTTGAAAAGTGTATTATTTGATATATTTAAAAATTTAAAGTGTTTATATAATCATACTTAATTTTTAATTTGTGATCATTATGTATTTGCACATGCAAAAAAATTCACTGAGTTATTAGTTCACATTATATTTTACTGCACTTTTTTAAGGCATACAAAATTCTTAGTAGTAGGCAATGAATCAATTTTGAGTGAGAAGAGGAATAGGTAGCGATAAACATTGGGTTCTCATGATCGAGTGAACCAATCTTTATGACTGACCCAATCTAACTTATGTCAATTGGACGGACATAAGGAATCATGGATCTATTTTTTAAGCTCTTCCAATGCAGTTTGATGAGGGGTAAAATCGTTATTGCATTATTGACCACTCACATTGGCGATGGGGTCGTGCCCAATCCAAACACCCTGCTCGCCAGCTGGCCAGCTGGCGTAACATTCTAGCGACAATGTCAAATCAGCTTTGATGAAGTCGGGTCACCCTGACAACCCGGACCACCTTTATACTTCGGCCATCTAAGCCGAGCTATCCTTATTCCTCGGCAACCCGAGCTATCCTTATACTTCGGCCATCTAAGCCGAGCTATCCTTATCCCTCGGTAAGCCGAGCTATCCTTGTACTTCAGCCATCCGAGCGGAGCCATTTCTCGATCATTTGAGCTGATCCATTTTACACTTCAGAACCAGGTTATTCCTCATTCAGGCCAAACCACGGCATTCAAAATACCTTTGCGGAATCCAGCGCGGGAGAGTTCAAATCCAATATAGCTGAATAAGATTCCAGGCGACGAATCATGCCCAGAAGAGGCCTAGGATTTGCGAGAGTGGCCTACGTCTATGTGATCATCGAGCCTTAAGGCATCAACCGGTTCTCCCAGCCGTCGATCCTCTAACTGACAAGATACGAACCTTACCAGTCTCATAACAAACTTGATTCAAATCCTAACAGTTTTCAGACCCCATCCAGGGCACGTCTAAGGAATCAGGTGATCACCTATAAATACCACAGCATTCCAACCTCTCAAGTACATGCATAAACTCTAAGACAACCCCTTACGCATTCATTTCACTCACTGAATATCATACTCCATTAGAGCTCTCACAAGAGCCTGGAGGAACATTCCTCTGTGAGAGTCTTCTCCTCACATCTGCTTGCTGTGAATCTCCACTGACTTGGGCATCGGAGAATCCTTCGAGAGGGCAACCCCCACAGCACCCTTTGCGTGCGGACTGTCTTGCAGGTTCCATCATGAGGCGACGAGATCAGTGTCCAGATTAGGAGCCGGAAGCGCACCCGAGTTGGAGAACGGATTTACGCAGCAACAGATTAGCGCTAGAGGAAGGGCCCTCAAGTCCCATAAACTTGTGATCTAGGAGACAAGACTCAAAAATCAGAGCAAAGCATCCTCTAATGGCCAATCTGAAGAGAGCTACATTTGAAGCTCAAGACCATGCCGCCTCTCAAAGGCCTGATCCGATTAGCGGTGCAGCACCTCCGCTACCACCGCCAGCTGAAACTCCTTCACCGCCGGCAACAGCGGTAACCCTGGACCAGTTCGCCACTCTGGTTCAGCAGGTCCAGGGTTCTAGGCGATCCCTGGAACTGCTATCCCTGCCTCTCAGCCCCATGAGGAGGCCGCTGCCCCTGCCCAGCCAGCGATTTCTTCTTCCGATCCACCTGGGGCGGCAGATCGCGGTCACCGGCCTGCAAAGGCGAAGCCGACACTGCAGTGAGCTGGAGAAGAGCCCACTCAGATCCAGATGGGTTCGTTCCCCCTCCCCAGTGTCTTCCCAGGATTCAACACTTCTGCCATCTTCTCCTCGTCCGATCCCTCATATCACTCTGGATGAAGGGATCAGACAGCAGATGCAGGAGATGCGGCAAGAGTGGCGTTGGGAGTTGGACACCGCCAGGCAAGCTCCTCCATCCCAGCCGAAAGCGGAGCAGGGCATCCCCTTCTCCGAGAGGATCATGAGGGAAGTGATTCCCCCTCATGTCAACTCCCTACCATCGAGCCGTATCATGGATCCACCAATCCCGACGACCACCTCAGTAGCTTCAAATCCATCATGATGTTCCATGGGGCATCAGATGCGATCCTGTGTAAAGCCTTCCCCTCCACTTTAAGGGGATCTGCCCGAACCTGGTTCAACAACCTAAAACCAGGTTCCATTGATTCTTTTGACGAGCTGAGCTGTCTGCTCATTAGCCAGTTCATCAGCAGCCGTCGCCAGCGACGGAGATCCGACTCCCTCTCCGATATCAAGCAGAGAGAGGGGAGTCGCTGAAGAGTTACCTTGTCCGCTTCAACATGGCCCTCCTAGAAGTTGACCATCTCAACCATGAGATGGCCATGTCCGCCCTGGCCGAAGGAGTGTCTAAGGAGGGAGACTTTTACCTGGCTTGGAGGTGAATTACCCGAAGAGCCTTTCGGACATGATGTCCTTGGCAGACAAATACGCCAGAGTAGAAGAATCGAGGAGGTTAGCCCGGGCTAAACAGCTGAAGAAGAAAGAAGCAAAGGGCTTGGACAAGCAGCGGGCCCACCACCGCGCTAGCCCACCTCGCCACCGTAGGGCTCCTCCATCGCCGCCTCGAGACCGAACTCGGAGTCCGACCCAAAGATTCGACCGCTATACTCCCCTTACCACGCCAAGAGCACAGATCCTGATGGAGATCGAGCGTCAGCTTCCTCGGCCCCCTCCTCTTCGAGGCAACAGAGCTCGGAGGGACCTGGCCAAGTACTGCCGCTTCCATCGAGACTACGAGCATGATACCGAGGACTATTGGCAGCTCAAAAATGAGATTGAACAATTGATCTGGTAAGGCAGACTAAACCGGTTTAGGGCCCCCCCTGAGCCGATTAATGAAGAGAATCGCCAGCCTGAGCCTCGCTAGCTCCCACCGCCAAATCCTCCAGTTATCGGCAACGTTAATGTGATAACGGTGGCCGGATCCCCATCTTCTTGGCCAGGTGAGGAGGAGAACCCGTCGAAGAAAGCATGGGTCGATGAGCTCACTTTCTCTGATGAAGACCTTGGGGAAGTACAGTACCATCATGATGATGCTCTGGTTGTATCTTTAAATATGTACAATTACGATGTACACCGAATTCTGGTTGATAGTGGAAGCTTTGTTAACGTTATGTATTTCGATGCCTTTGTGAGATTAAAATTTCAGGTAGAAAGCCTCCGACCAGTGGAGTCCACCTGATGGGCTTCACAGGTGACTCCATAATCCTTGAAGGAGTCATCACTCTGTCGGTCCGAGCCGGCACCTAGCCCTGTGTGGCTACCATGTCCATGGATTTTCTCATGACCAAGCTCAGATCTCCCTACAACACCATCCTTGGTAGACCAAGGCAAATCTCTCTCAAAGCCATCATTTCCATTCCCCATCTCGCCATGAAATTCCCCACTGAATGGAGAGTGGGGGTTTTCGAGGAAGCTAGATAGTAGCTCAGCATTGCTTTGTTGTCGACCTCCAATCCAGAAAGCCCGAGGTGGATGGGCTAGATGCTCGAGAAGATCTCGCCGAACAACAAGGAGAGCCCGCCGAAGAACTGGAAGAGATACCACTCGACGAGGCTCGGCCCGACCGAACTATAAAGGTTGGATCGCAGCTAGAAGGAAAGCTTCGACAGGAATTGATCGAGTTCCTTCGGAGGAATGCCGACGTCTTCACCTGGTCTGCATCGGATATGCCTGGAATCAGCCCAGACGTCCAAGTCCACTGCCTCAGCGTGGACGAAACATCTAGGCCCATTAAGCAGAAGAAGAGGAGCTTCGCCCCAGAGCGCCAAAAGCCATCGAAGAAGAGGTGGATAAGCTCATCAAAGCCAAGTTTATCCGGGAGGTTAGTTATCCCGACTGGCTGGCGAATGTGGTCATGGTGAAGAAATCGAATGGCAAATGGAGGATCTGCATCGACTTCACTGACCTCAATAAGGCTTGCCCAAAAGATAGCTTCCCTCTTCTGCGGATTGACCAGCTCGTGGATTCAACTTCAGGGCATCAAATGCTAACCTTCATGGATGCCTATTCGGGCTATAACCAGATCCGAATGGCGCCCGAAGACGAGGAGAAAACCGCCTTCATCACCAACCGAGGTATCTATTGCTATCGAGTTATGCCCTTTGGTTTGAAAAATGCAGGTGCTACCCACCAAAGGCTGGTCAACAAAGTCTTCAAGGAGCAAATCGGTCGGAATATGGAGGTGTATGTTGATGACATGCTGGTAAAAAGCAAGGAGGCATCCCAGTACATCGAGGACCTTGCAGAGAGCTTCGCCACACTTCAAAAATATCAGATGAAGCTCAATCCCACCAAATGCGCCTTCGGAGTCAATTCCGAGAAATTCCTCGGCTTCATGGTTTCATAGCGAGGCATCAAGGCAAACCCTCAGAAAATCCAAGCCCTGCAATAATGCCTCCGCTAGGGTTAGTCAAGGATGTGCAGCGCCTCACCGGGAGGATAGCAGCCCTCAGTCGCTTCATTGCTCGGTCGGCCGAGAAATGCCTTCCCTTCTTCAAAGTGCTTCGGTCGGCCAAAAACTTTCAGTGGACCTCGGATTGCCAGAAGTCCTTCGAAGACCTCAAGAAATACCTCGGCTCACCTCCTCTCCTCAGTAGCCCAAGCCAAGGGAGGTGCTGAACCTGTACCTGGCAGTCTCTGAAGGCGTTGTTGGCTCGGTGCTAATCAGAGAGGAGAATAGAGTCCAAAGACCTATCTATTATGTCAGCAAGCTGCTCAAAGACGCTGAATTAAGGTATACTTAGGTCGAGAAGATGGTCCTGGCTCTAGTGACATCGGTCCGAAAGTTACGGCCATACTTCCAAGCGCATACTGTCACGTCCTGACCGACCAACCTCTCAAGGCAATTATCTATCGTCCAGAAGCATCAGGAAGAATGACCAAATGGGCTATCGAGCTGAGCGAGCACGACATTCAATATCAGCCTCGTCCAGCCATTAAAGCCCAAGTTCTAGCGGACTTCCTCCTCGAATGCACCATACCCGAAGATGGCTCTGTTTTGGATACCCCAGACAACCAAAGCCCAGCGCCCCATGGTTGCTTCATGCCAATGGATCCTCCAGCGCAGGCGGTTCTGGCACCGGCCTAGTCCTCACCAGTACGGAAGGCTCGACCTTTGAATATGGCATTCACTTCTCCTTCCCTGCCTCAAACAATGAGGCAGAGTACGAAGCCTTACTCTTTGGACTCCGAATCGCCGGGAGCTTAAAGTCAAGAAGCTGATTGCCTACACCGACTCCAAATTGGTGGCCGGCCAGGTGCAGGGAGAATTCGAGGCTCGAGAGCCGAGCATGATTCGATATCTCCAAAAGGTACGCGATCTATCTTCCTATTTCGATGAATTCAAAATTGTCCAGATCCCAAGGGCTAAAAATGCATGCGCCGACCTACTGTCCCGCCTGGCGACTACGGAGTCAATGGATCTTGAGCAAAAATTCCATCTGAAAGTCCTAGAGAAGCCTAGCATCGTCAATGTTGATCACATGATGCAGGTTGACACCGAACCATCCTGGATGGACCTCCTGCACCAGTACCTCAAAGAAGGGTTGCTGCCCGTCGATAGAAAGGAAGCAAGGAAGTTGAAATTGCAATCATCTCATTACGTCCTGGTTGATGATTGACTATATAAGCGATCCTTCTCCATGCCATTGCTCAAATGCCTCTGTCCATCAGAATCCAATTATGCTCTTCGGGAGGTTCATGAAGGCATCTGTGGCAATCACCTCGGTAGCCGCGCCCTGTGCCACAAAGTACTACGCCAAGGATATTATTGGCCGACGATGTAGAAAGATGCTGATGACCTTGTCCGAGCCTGTGATGCATGCCAACGATACTCAAATATTCAGAGGCTCCCCTCTGCTCACCTGACTTCCATCTCATCCTCCTGGCCCTTTGCCAAGTGGGGAATGGATATACTTGGTCCTTTCCCCCTCGCAACGAGGCAAAGGATGTTCTTATTTATTGCAATTGATTACTTCACTAAGTGGGTTGAAGCCAAGGCAGTCGCCCAGATAATCGAAGCTCGGCTAAAGACTTCGTGGGAGGTCCATCATTGCCGCTTCGTCTTCCCCACACCATCATCACCGACAACGGGAAGCAATTTGATAATCCGAAGTTTCGGGAGTTCTACGAGGATCATGGCATTCTTCATCGCC
>UESW01001442.1:58078-193890 GCA_900491605.1 Calamus simplicifolius | reverse complement strand
TCTGGATAGTCGAGTTTCGGGGAACATTTTACTTGGCCCTGCCAAGGTTCGAAGAAAAGGTTTGGAGTAGCTCGGCCCTGCCGAGGTTCGGAGAACATTTTACTTGGCCCTGCCAAGGTTCGAAGAATTTTGTAGCTCGGCCCTGCCGAGGTTCGGAGATTATTGTAGCTCGGCCCTGCCGAGGTTCGGAGAACATTTTACTTGGCCCTGCCAAGGTTCGAAGAATTTGTAGCTCGGCCCTGCCGAGGTTCGGAGATTTGTAGCTCGGCCCTGCCGAGGTTCGGAGAATTTTATAGCTCGGCCCTGCCGAGGTTCGGAGAATTTTGTAGCTCGGAGGGAGCGATTCAGCCGCCGTTGCAGGCCACGGCGTTAGGTCCACGTGGCGCTTGATAAAGGGGGCGCCCGAGCGGAACGGGCGGCGTATTGTCACGCTTTTATTGGCGATGCTGCTCTTTCCGAGGGGGCAAGTTATCGGCCGAGCGACGGACTTCCACGTTTTCCGAGGAAGAGGGGCGTATTAAGCAGCCTGGGGAAGCGTCGAATGCGTTTAATGCGTGGGGCGACAGATCGGAAAATGTTCGCCTGGGGAACCCCCGAACAATCTGCTCGCGCTTATCGATCTTACTCGGGATAGGGCGCGACTCTTTGGATTCCTCACGCATTAGAATGGTGACACGTGGCAAACTCTCATGGGTCGGCGTTTGCGGCGCGGCCGATCGGGACACCTGCCTGGCGGTATAAATATGACCGAGGGGGATTGGTTTCGGCCATCCCTCGGTTTGAGCTCCGAAAAGGAATGGCCTCTCCAGCGCGATCGTCAAGTGACTCGCATTCCTCACTTAGCAGCCTGCCGCGTTCGGAGGGGAGGTGCACCTCCGTAACTGTCGACGGCTGAGCCTCGCGTCGGGCTTCGCGAGCAATGAGCAGCTTGCGAGGACTGCCGAAGAATTCTTGGACGTTTCTGTCAGGGAGGCGGAGGCCTCACGCCGGTTGATAGACCGGCAGAGGGAGGAGATTATGTCCCTTCGTCAGCAGGTGGCTGACTTGACGGGACGCCTGGAGGAGTTATTGGCCTCTGGGGGTGACTGACTCCAGGGCCTCTGCCCGTTCTTGTTTTTGCTTTTTGCAGTCTCTTTGTAGCTCTCCTCTTTATAAATGAAAGTTGGGTCTCACTTTTTGAAGTTCCTCTTTTTAAGAGTTTATGGCCTTCACTCGTGTAATGAATCAGGGGGTTGGCGCGGCCCCGTCGTTTTTTGCGCGCTGATGTAGGCTCTTTGAACGACGGGTTATAGGGGCGTTACCCGAAAGATTTCAGTGGCAGAGAGGGAAATCGTCTAACTCTGCCTGGGGCCTTTGGCCGACTACGTGGGGCTCGATGGCCTCGAGAGGGGTTTGCCAATGGTGGCTTCTTCTCGCGCGTCGACGTTTTTTTTCAACGCGCTCGTTTTTAAACCGGCGAAGTCCTTCGGGGACTATTTGGGGGCCGTTCGGCTTTGGTCGAGGCTCGTAGGTTTAGACTTTTTTGCTGGGGTTTTAGCCCGAATGATTTTTACCTGGCCTTGCCATGGCTCGGGGGATTCATGCTCGGCCCCGCCGAGGTTCGGAGAAATATTTTACTTGGCCCTGCCAAGGTTCGGAGATTTGTTGCTCGGCCCTGCCGAGGTTCGGAGAAATATTTTACTTGGCCCTGCCAAGGTTCGGAGATTTGTTGCTCGGCCCTGCCGAGGTTCGGAGAAATATTTTACTTGGCCCTGCCAAGGTTCGAGATTTGTTGCTCGGCCCTGCCGAGGTTCGGAGAAATATTTTACTTGGCCCTGCCAAGGTTCGGAGATTTGTTGCTCGGCCCTGCCGAGGTTCGGAGAAATATTTTACTTGGCCCTGCCAAGGTTCGGAGATTTGTTGCTCGGCCCTGCCGAGGTTCGGAGAAATATTTTACTTGGCCCTGCCAAGGTTCGGAGATTTGTTGCTCGGCCCTGCCGAGGTTCGGAGAAATATTTTACTTGGCCCTGCCAAGGTTCGGAGATTTGTTGCTCGGCCCTGCCGAGGTTCGGAGAAATATTTTACTTGGCCCTGCCAAGGTTCGGAGATTTGTTGCTCGGCCCTGCCGAGGTTCGGAGAAATATTTTACTTGGCCCTGCCAAGGTTCGGAGATTTGTTGCTCGGCCCTGCCGAGTTCGGAGAAATATTTTACTTGGCCCTGCCAAGGTTCGGAGATTTGTTGCTCGGCCCTGCCGAGGTTCGGAGAAATATTTTACTTGGCCCTGCCAAGGTTCGGAGATTCCTGTTCAAACAGACAGCTCGGTTGTGCCGAGGATTGGTAAGCAGTATCTGTTTCCTTGCAATTTATAGCAACATGGTGCATAATGACTCATGCGACAGGTTTTGAGGAAACAGATAAGCAGGAACGTGCGGTGAGGCATGCGAAAATGAATTCAAAGAGGACATACCCTATTGATAATATTTGCGAAGGTTGTCCGCGTTCCAAGTCGGGGAATGGACTTCCCATCCAGATCCTGCAGCTTGTAGGTTCCTGGTCCAATAATCTCCGCTACCTGGTATGGGCCCTCCCAGTTTGGCGCCAGCTTTCCTTGCTCCAGCGGTTTGGATACAGAAGCTTTCCGGAGGACAAGGTCGCCGGGTAGGAAGGCTTTCCCCTTGACCCGGGAGGCATGGTACCGGCCACCCTCTGTTGATAAGCAGCCGTCCTGATTCGGGCCTTTTCTCTGATTTCCTCTATCAGGTCGAGGTTGGTGCGGAGTTGCTCGTTGCTTGCTTCCTCTGAGTAGCTCTCCACCCGCAATGATGGGAGGCCTATTTCCACAGGGATGACAGCCTCTGTGCCAAAAGCCATTCGGAATGGGGTCTCGCCGGTCGGGATTCTCGGGGTAGTTCGGTAGGCCCACAAGACATGATGTAGCTCGTCGGCCCATCTGCCTTGGGCTCTGGAGAGGCGAGCTTTAATTCCCTGGAGGAGGGTTCTGTTGGTCACCTCGGCCGCCCCGTTGGCTTGTGGGTGCCCGACCGAAGTGAGGTGTGCGGATCCCATGCTCCTCGCAGAACTGACGAAATTTGGAGTTGTCGAACTGCTTGCCATTATCGGTGATTATAGTGTGGGGTAGGCCGAATCGGCAGATGACGGACCTCCACACAAAGTCTCGGGCCCGTGCCTCGGTAATTTGTGCGACCGCTTCCGCTTCGACCCATTTGGTGAAGTAGTCGATGGCGACAAACAGAATTTCCGCTGTCCCGTTGCAAGCGGGAATGGGCCGAGGATGTCCATCCCCCACTTGGCAAAGGGCCAAGCGGAGGATATAGAAACTAGCTCGGCGGAAGGGAGTCTTGGATGTTTGAATGTCTTTGGCAGGGTCACAGGCTCGGACTAAATCGTCCGCGTCTCTTTGCATGGTCGGCCAGTAGTAGCCCTGTCGCAGTACCTTGTGACATAGGGATCGGCTTCCCAGATGGTTGCCGCAAATCCCTTCATGCACCTCACGCAGAGCATAATCCGCTTCGGATGGGCGAAGGCATCTAAGCAGCGGCATGGAGAAAGACCGCTTGTAAAGTTGGTTGTCAATCACTACATAATGGGTGGCCTGCAGCTTCAGCTTCCTAGCCTCTCTTCGGTCGGACGGAAGCGACCCTTCTTTGAGGTATCTGAGGATAGGGTCGAACCAGGATGGTTCGGCTTCGACTTGCATCACTCGGTCGGCTTCCATGATGCTCGGCTTTTCCAGGGTCTCCAGGTGGAATTTTTGCTCGGCATCCATTGTCTCCGTGGTTGCCAGTCGGGAGAGTAGGTCGGCACGGGCGTTCTCAGATCTGGGGATCTGAATAATTTCAAATTCAGAAAAATGAGGAAGCAAGTTACGCACCTCCTGGAGATACCGAATCATATTTGGCTCCCGAGCTTCAAACTCTCCCCGAACATGGCCGGCCACCAACTGAGAGTCGGTGAAGGCGCTGAGCTTTTCCACCTTCAGGTTGCGGGCGATCCGGAGACCAGCCAGCAGAGCTTCATACTCGGCTTCGTTGTTGGAAGCCGGGAAGGAGAATCGGACGCCATACTCAAAGGCCATCCCCTCAGGACTGGTGAGAACTAGACCTGCACCGGAGTGATGGGCATTGGACGACCCGTCGACGTGGAGGAGCCACCGGGCTCCAGACTTTGGCTCTTCCAGGGAGTCTGGGGTAGAACCGTCCTCCGGGATGGTACACTCGAGGAGGAAGTCGGCCAGCACTTGAGCTTTGATGGCTGGGCGAGGCTGGAAATGTATGTCATGCTCGCTTAATTCGACGGCCCATTTGGTCATCTCCCCGATGTCTCCGGACGATGGATCACCGCCCTGATAGGTTGGTCAGTCAGGACCGTTATAGCATGTGCTTGAAATACGGTCGCAGCTTTCGAACTGAGGTGATCAAGGCCAACACCATCTTTTCAATCCTGCTGTACCTCGTCTCCGCATCGCGGAGCAGCCTGCTCACATAGTAGATCGGCTTCTGGACCTTGCCTTCTTCTTTGACTAGCACCGAACAAACCGCGCTCTCCGAAAAGCCAGGTACAAGAATAGGGTCTCTCCTGGGGTCGGACTACTGAGAGCGGAGGCGAGCCGAGGTACTTCTTGAGATCTTGAAATGATTTCTGGCACTCGGGAGTCCACTGGAAGTTTTTGGCCGATCGGAGAGTTTTGAAGAAGGGGAGGCATCTCTCGGCCGACCGCGCCACAAAGCGGTTAAGGGCCGCTATCCTCCCGGTTAGGCGCTGGACCTCTTTAATTGATGCTAGGGGGCGCCATTTGTTGGAGAGCCTGAATCTTCTGGGGGTTAGCTTCGATACCTCGCTGGGAGACCATGAAGCCGAGGAACTTTCCCGAGTTGACGCCGAAGGCGCACTTGGTCGGGTTGAGTTTCATCCCATATTTGCGCAACGTTGCAAAGCTCTCCGAGAGGTCCTCGACATGCTGTGACGCCTCCTTGCTTTTGACCAGCATGTCGTCCACGTACACCTCCATGTTCCGGCCGATTTGCTCCTTGAACACCTTGTTGACCAGCCGCTGGTAGGTCGCCCTGCATTTTTAAGACCGAAAGGCATAACTCGGTAACAGTAGGTACCTCGGTCGGTTATGAAGGCGGTCTTTTCTTCATCTTCAGGGGCCATTCGGATCTGATTGTAGCCGGAATAGGCGTCCATGAATGATAGCATTTGGTGGCCTGAGGTGGCGTCCACGAGCTGATCGATCGAGGGAGGGGGAAGCTGTCCTTTGGGCAGGCTTTGTTGAGGTCGGTGAAGTCGATGCAGATCCTCCACTTGCCGTTCGACTTTTTCACCATGACGACATTTGATAGCCAATTCGGGTAATTCACTCTCGGACGAAGTTGGCCTTTATGAGTTTGTCGACCTCTTCTTCAATGGCTTTTTGTCGCTCTGGGGCGAAGCTTCTTTTCTTCTGCTTGACAGGCCTGTGCCTCTCGTCCACATTGAGATGGTGGACGAGGACCTCGGGGTCGATTCCCGGCATGTCGGAGGCGGTCCAGGCGAAGATATCGGCATTGCTTGGAGGAACTTGATCAATCTGTGCCGAGGCTCTCCTTTGAGTAACGACCCGATCCTTATGGTTCGGTCGGGCCGAGCTTCGTCCAATGGTACTTCCTCCAATTCTTCTGCCGGTTCTCCCCGCTGTTCGGCGAAGTCTTCACGAGCGTCTAGCCCGTCAACTTCGGGCATTCTAGACTGAAGGCTCGTAACGAAACATTGCCGAGCCATGGCTTGACTTCCCCGAACCACACCAACTCCTTGCTCGGTAGGGAACTTCATAGATAGATGCGGGATGGAGACTACTGCCTTGAGAGACATTAAACCCGGCCTGCCGAATATGGCGTTATATGGGGACCTGAGGTCGGTTACCAAGAAATTTGTCTGAACAATGGCTACAAGGGGCCAGGTTCCCGCGTGGACCGTCAGGGTGACGATTCCTTCTGGGACGATGACGTCGCCGGTGAATCCCATCAGGGTGGAATCCACGGCTCGAAGGTTTTCCATGAGCAATTTCATCCTGGCAAACACACCGAGGTACAAAACGTTTACCGAGCTTCCACTATCCACAAGGATTCGGCTTACATCATAATTGTTCAAATTAAGGGATACAACTAGTGCGTCATCGTGGGGGAGCTGTATCCCAAGAAGGTCATCATCGGAAAAGGAGAGCTCGCCGGTGCGCGCCTTCTTCGGCACGGTGCATCACCGTTGCCCCTGGAGCTCGATCCGCCGGCCTCCTCAATCATGTTGATACGGCCAACCACAGGCGGATTTGGTGGAGGAGGGAGTTGTGGGAGCTCGGGCTGGCGGTCACCTCCTTGCTGCTGCGGCTCGGGTGCCCTCCTAAACTGATCTAGCCGTCCCCGCCGAATCAACCTCTCTATTTCATTCTTTAGCTGCCAGCATTCTTCAGTGTCATGACCATGCTCCCTATGGTAGCGGCAGTATTTAGCGGGATCCCTTCGAGTCGGGTTCCCTCGGAGAGGTATTGGCCGGGGAAGTTGGCGCTCTATCTCCATGAGGATCTGCGCCCGGGGCACAGTCAGCGGAGTGTAGCGATCGAATCGCCTGGGAGGGCTCCGGGAGCGATTCCTTGGCGGCAGTGGAGGGACTCTTGGGCGGCGGGGCGGACTTGGCCGACGGACAGGGCGGTGTCTGTCGGGAATTTTGGGCTCTTGCTTCTTTCTTGCTTGCTCAGCGCGGGCCACTCTCCGCGACTCCTCGACCCTAGCGTACTTGTCCGCCAGGGCCATCATATCAGACAGACATGGGGGGTAGCTGACTCCATTGCCAAATAGAAGTCGCTCTCCTTCGAAACTCCCCCCGCCAGGGCGGACATAGCCACCTCATGATTAAGGTGGTCCACCTCCAACATGGCCTTGTTGAAACGGCCAAGGTAATTCCTCAAGGACTCCCCCTCTCTCTTCTTAACTTCGGAGAGGGAGTCGGATCTTCGTCGATGGCGGCGGCTACTGACGAACTGGCCAATAAAAAGGTGGCTCAGCTCGTCGAATGAATCAATGGAACCTGGTTTTAGGGCGTTGAACCAGGTTCGGGCGGATCCTCTGAGGGTGGATGGGAAGGCTCGACAGAGGATCGCATCAGATGCTCCGTGGAACATCATTATCGACCGGAAGCTACTGAGATGGTCGTCCGGATCAGTGGAGCCGTGATAGGGCTCGACGGTTGGCAGCTTAACGTGGGAGGGAATCACTTCCTCCATGATTCCCTTAGAGAAAGGGATGCCCTGCTCTGCTTTGGGCTGGGGCAGATGGGTCTGCTTGGCGGCGTCCAGCTCCTAACGCATCTCTTGGATCTGACGGCGGATCTCCTCCTCACCGGCTAGAGGAGGGGCTGGGCGCGAGAACCGCAAGGATGGCGTCGAATCATGGTGAGACGTCGCTGGAGAGAGGGAGCGGGCTCGCCGAGATCTGGGAGGATCTCTATCATAACCGGTTCGAGGGACCGGTTTGTCCCCCCTGGGGCGATGTGGGGGATCCGCTGATTCATGCGGATCGGAGGAGGAGGTTGCCGGCGAAGAAGAAATCGTCGCTTCCTTCTGAGGACGCGAAGCAGGAGGAGCCGCAAGGCGCTCCTGTACCAGATGGGTAAGGGCCTGGACTTGCTGGACCAGTGTAGCGAACTGGTCCTGGGTCACCGGAATGGCAGGCGGCGACGGAGTCTCGACAGGTGGGGGCTGTAGCGCTGTGGCGCCAGTCGGATCAGGCCTCTGGGAGGCGACCTAATCTTGGGCACCAGAGGTTGCTCTCTTCCGGTTGGCCATCAGAGAGGTTCTTCTCTGGATCGGGATCCTTGTCTCCTTTCTTCAAGTTTTAACGGGACTTGAGGCCCTTCCTCTAGCGCCAATCTGTTGCCGCTGAAATCCATCCTCCGACTCGGGCGCAGTCGATCTCCAGGAAGAGGGGGGGCGGACCTGCAAAAGAAGCCCACACGCGGAGGGACGCTGGGGGTGGTCCTCCGCGGAAGACCCTCCGACGCTCAAGTCAGTGGAGAAGAAATCGGCGATCAACCAGACAGTGAGGAGGTGGATCTCTTCGGGAGACCTCTCCGGGGGCGGCCAATCGGAGGCTCCAAAGGGCAGGAGCGCCGACGAGCTACCGGCGAGAGCAGGAGAGTGAGAGTGGGGGTGTAAGCGCGCAAGTGTGCGTACAGAGTTGCGTACCTGAGGGAATCAGCGATTATGATATTTATAGACTGCCACCTGGATCGTGAGCGCCTTCTGGAAGGTCCGGAGGTTGTTAAGATACGGAGACGGACAGAATCAGGCCGTTGTGGGGCCGTTAGGGTTCGTACCCTGTTTGTTTTGGTATCGACGGCTGGGAGAGCTCCTTGGTGTCTCGAGATCGGGTCGAGTAGGCCTGGGGTGGGTACGATAGGTTTTAGGCCACGTTCCGATATGATTACTTGTCCAGGATGCCGCTCAGGTA
Organism: Calamus simplicifolius; assembly: GCA_900491605.1. Taxonomy (NCBI): domain Eukaryota; kingdom Viridiplantae; phylum Streptophyta; class Magnoliopsida; order Arecales; family Arecaceae; genus Calamus; species Calamus simplicifolius. The sequence continues at coordinate 185,409 of UESW01001442.1, read as the reverse complement.
GGTTCGGGCTCTCCCGCGTCAGGTTCCGCGGAGGTAGATGTTATGTTATGGATCGCTCGGAGGAGGCCGAGCTACGGAAGCCCGGAGGGGGCCGAGCTACGGAAGCCCGGAGGCCGAGCTACGGAGCCCGGAGGGGCCGAGCTACGGAAGCCCGGAGGAGGCCGAGCTACGGAAGCCCGGAGGGGGCCGAGCTACGGAAGCCCGGAGGAGGCCGAGCTACGAAAGCCCGGAAGGGGCCGAGCTACGGAAGCCCGGAAGGGGCGAAGGGAGGAGGTTAGCCTTAGCCGCCTCGCACGGACATTAATGCAATGACGATTTTACCCCCCAACATTATTTAAATAAATTATTTTTTATTAATTAATTTATATTATGATCTACTAAAAGTTTATATGTTATGGGCATATATTGAGAATTCAAGTTCATGAAATGCATGGATGAATATAATATAATATATATAATGAAGAGGTAAGTTTGCATAATGAATAGATAAGTGTGCAGTGGGGAGTACGAGTTAAACAACCAATAGCTGATGTTTTTTTTTTTAATTTCATTTAAAGTGAATTGATGGCTGATTCTTGGAGAACCTAAACCGTAGCATTTATTCCCTATCAACAAATTATATAGCACTTCCGATTTCTCGTCCTTCTCAGCTGTCATGACGTTGTATTAACTCTTCGTAATTAGGTTCACAGGCAGAAGAACTGCACGAGAACAGCAAGTTAGAAATTTGTTAGGAGAAAAATTTAAAGCTGATGCGCTATGAAATACCTACCGTACGTTCGCAGAAAAATCCACAGCAGAATGGCGACGCGCACCCGACGAGAGGTTCCGAGGCCGTCGCACGACAACATCAAGTTCGGTGAAAAATTTAAAGCGATGTAACGCCGCCGGCTAACTAACTTAATAGCGACGCTCACGTTGTGCGAGAACATCGAATTAGAGACAAGTTAGGAGAAAAATCCACGTGACAGAGCCCAAATTTCTCTTGGCACGTATTCCTTTGCATTGAGAATTCTAAAGCCATATAATACAAATAACAGCAAGCTAGCAAGTGGTACTCATTATGCTTGATCATTTTGAGCTGACATTCTTGAGCGCTCATGGATGCACCGTCTGTTTGCTAAAGAAGCTTCACTTTGGCATCAGAATCTACAAAAAGTCCCGGATATCGAATATTCCGACAGCGACCCTCCGACGTTCAAGTTAGTAATCGAGATCCCAATCATGAACTTGAAAAAGCTCAAGATAAGAGAGAAAGCGTTAGGAAGTGTCCGCTTGAGAGTTCGTACCTTTCTTCGGGGCTTTTCTTACCATTCATATTGATACTGAGTCTGTGTGGGAGAACAGCTGAACTCTAACCATTGGCTAGAATTCTTCGCCTGATAGCCGCCCAAGTAGAGGTTGTCGACCCGCATCCTGAGCCTAATAGCCTGTGATCCAGTTCGCAGTACGCATCGAACCATCTCCTGGGCAGATTCTCCTGAGGAGGAAGTACTGGACGATTATGAGAAAATCTCACTCCTAATCGACGGTGCAAGTTCTTGATGAAGCGACTGTAAGCTGTGCAGTTGGTAGCCTCCACGTCGAGCTCCACGGTGAATTCCGCCATGAACAACAGCTAAGGTAAAAGCGAAAGAGACAACATTGAATTCACCATGGAGCTCGACATGAAGGCTACAATAGCGCAGCTTACAGGCGCTTCATCGAGAACTTGCGCTGTCGATTAGGAGTGAGATTTTCTCATAATCGTCCAGTACTTCCTTCTTAGGAGAATTCGCCCAGGAGATGGTTTGATGCTGTACTGTGAACCTGATCACAGGCTATTAGGCTCAGGATGCGGGTCGACAACCTCTACTTGGGCAGCTGTCAAGCGAGAATTCTAGCCAATGGTTAGAGTTTGGTCGTTCTCCCAATTCTCCGCATTTGATCAACGGATCGACCTTCCTGGGCTTCGATGATGGCTACGTCAGCTTGCAAGGAGCTGCAAATCGAAGAATGAAATAGATAAACCTTGGCCAGCAGTAACTAATCACTGCCGTAAACCGGCTTGCCACCTCCACTAGCGGCCAGGAAAGGGTGTGTTCACTGATCGTCGTGATACATATGATCTGTGAATGATAAGATTCGAACGTATCTCCAACCATCTCGTCGCCACGTTCGGCGGCGATGGTTCGCCACCCCCTCACTAGATGATGGCACTAGAGCACGGCTGGCAAGACATCTCTGCCGTGTTGCTGCGTGCCGATGCTGATGCCGAACCCTATTGGTAGGACCTTCAAGGAAGACCACTGGTGGAGGTGTTCTGGGTGCGCTTCAACAACATCGGCGATGCCGATGTGAACCCTATTGGCCGATAATTGAGAGAACAGCCGAACTCTTACCATTGGCTAGAATTCTTCGCTCGATAGCCGCCCAAGTAGAGGTTGTCGACCCGCATCCTGAGCCTAATAGCATGTGATCCGGTTCGCAGTACGATATCGAACCATCTCCTAGGCAGATTCTCCTGAGGAGGAAGTAATGGACGATTATGAGAAAATGTCACTCCTAATCGATGGCGCAAGTTCTCGATGAAGCGCCTGTAAGCTGCGCAGTTGGTAGCCTTCACGTCGAGCTCCACGTTGAATTCAATGTTATCTCTTTTGCTTTTACCTTAGCTGTAGTTCATGGCGGAATTCACTGTGGAGCTCGACGTGAAGGCTACCAACTGCACAACTTACAGGTGCTTCATCGAGAACTTGCACCGTCGATTAGGAGTGAGATTTTCTCATAATTGTCCAATACTTCCTCCTCAGTAGAATCTGCCCAGGAGATGGTTCGATGCCGTACTGAACCGGATCACAGGTTATTAGGCTCAGGATGCGGGTCGACAACCTCTACTTGGGCGGCTATCGAGCGATGAATTCTAGCCAATGGTTAGAGTTTGGCTGTTCTCACAATTATCAGCCAATAGGGTTCAGCATCGGTATCGCCGATGTTGTTGACACGCACCCAAAACACCTCCACCAGTGGTCTTCCTTTAAGGTCATGCCAATAGGGTTCGGCATCGGCATCGGAACGCAGCAACGCGGCAAAGATGTCTTGCCAGCCGTGCTCTAGTGCCATCATCCAGTGAGGGGGTTGCGAACCATCGCCGCCGAATGTGGTGACGAGATGGTCGGAGATACGTTCGAATCTTATCGATTCGCAGATCATCTGTATCATGACGATCAATGAACACGTCCTTTCCTGGCCGCTGGTGGAGGTGGCAAGCCGGTTTACAGCAGTGATTAGTTACTGCTGACCAAGGTTTATCTATTTCATTCTTCGATCTACAGCTGCTTGCAAGCCGACGTAGCCATCATTGAGGCCCGGGAAGGTGGATCCGTTGATCAAATGCGGAGAATTAGGAGAACGGCCGAACTCTAACCATTGGATAGAATTCTCCGCTCGATAGCCGCCCAAGTAGAGGTTGTCGACCCGCATCCTGAGCCTAATAGCCTGTGATCAGGTTCGCAGTATAGCATCGAACCATCTCCTGGGCGAATTCTCCAAGAAGGAAGTATTGGACGATTATGAGAAAATCTCACTCCTAATCGACAGCGCAAGTTCTCGATGAAGCGCCTGTAAGCTGCGCTGTTGGTAGCCTTCACGTCGAGCTCCATGGTGAATTAAATGTTACCTCTTTCACTTTTACCTTAGCTGTAGTTCATGGCGGAATTCACCATGGAGCTCGACGTGAAGGCTACCAACTGCGCAGCTTACATGCGCTTCATTGAGAACTTGTGCCGTCGATTAGGAGTGAGATTTTCTCATAATCGTCTAGTACTTCCTCCACAGGAGAATCCGCACAAGAGATGGTTCGATGCCATACTACGAACCGGATCACAAGCTATTAGGCTCAGGATGCGGGTCGACAACCTCTACTTGGGCAGCTATCGAGCGGAGAATTCTAGCCAATGGTTAGAGTTCGGCCGTTCTCCTAATTCTCCGCATTTGATCAGCGGATTCACCTTCCTGGGCTTCGATGATGGCTACGTCGGCTTGCAAACAGCTGCAGATCGAAGAATGAAATAGATAAACCTTGGCCAGCAGTAACTAATCGCTGCCGTAAACCGGCTTGCCACCTCCATCAGCGGCTAGGAAAGGGCGCGTTCACTGATCGTCGTGATACAGATGATCTACGAATTGATAAGATTCGAACGTATCTCCGACCATCTCGTCATCACGTTCAGCAGCGATGGTTCACCACCCCCTCACTAGATGATGGCACTAGAGCACGGTTGGCAAGACATCTCTGCCGCGTTGCTGCATGCCGATGCCGAACCCTATTGGTAGGACCTTCAATGAAGACCACTGGTGGAGGTGTTCTGTGTGCACGTCAACAACATCGGCGATGCCGATGCCGAACCCTATTGGCCGATAATTGGGAGAACAGCTGAACTCTAAACATTGGCTAGAATTCTTCGCTCGATAGCCGCCCAAGTAGAGGTTGTCGACCCGCATCCTGAGCCTAATAGCCTGTGATCCAGTTTGCAGTACGGCATCGAACCATTTCCTGGGCAGATTCTCCTAAGGAGGAAGTACTGGACGATTATGAGAAAATCTCACTCCTAATCGACGGCTCAAGTTCTTGATGAAGCGACTGTAAGCTGTGCAGTTGGTAGCCTCCACGTCGAGCTCCACAGTGAATTCCGCCATGAACAACAGCTAAGGTAAAATCGAAAGAGATAACATTGAATTCACCATGGAGCTCGACATGAAGGCTACAAATAGCGCAGCTTACAGGCGCTTCATCGAGAACTTGCGCTGTCGATTAGGAGTGAGATTTTCTCATAATCGTCCAGTACTTCCTTCTTAGGAGAATTCGCCCAGGAGATGGTTTGATGCTGTACTGTAAAACCTGATCACAGGCTATTAGGCTCAGGATGCGGGTCGACAACCTCTACTTGGGTAGCTGTCAAGCGGAGAATTCTAGCCAATGGTTAGAGTTTGGTCGTTCTCCCAATTCTCCGCATTTGATCAACGGATCGAGCCTAGGCTTCGATGATGGCTACGTCAGCTTGCAAGGAGCTGCAAATCGAAGAATGAAATAGATAAACCTTGGCCAGCAGTAACTAATCACTGCCGTAAACCGGCTTGCCACCTCCACTAGCGGCCAGGAAAGGGTGTGTTCACTGATCGTTGTGATACATATGATCTGTGAATTGATAAGATTCGAACGTATCTCCAACCATCTCGTCGCCACGTTCGGCGGCGATGGTTCGCCACCCCCTCACTAGATGATGGCACTAGAGCACGGCTGGCAAGACATCTCTGCCGTGTTGCTGCGTGCCGATGCTGATGCCGAACCCTATTGGTAGGACTTTCAAGGAAGACCACTGGTGGAGGTGTTCTGGGTGCGCTTCAACAACATCGGCGATGCCGATGTGAACCCTATTGGCCGATAATTGAGAGAATAGCCAAACTCTTACCATTGGCTAGAATTCTTCGCTCGATAGCCGCCCAAGTAGAGGTTGTCGACCCGCATCCTGAGCCTAATAGCATGTGATCCGGTTCGCAGTACGATATCAAACCATCTCCTGGGTAGATTCTCCTGAGGAGGAAGTAATGGACGATTATGAGAAAATGTCACTCCTAATCGATGGCGCAAGTTCTCGATGAAGCGCCTGTAAGCTACGCAGTTGGTAGCCTTCACGTCGAGCTCCACGTTGAATTCAATGTTATCTCTTTTGCTTTTACCTTAGCTGTAGTTCATGGCGGAATTCACTGTGGAGCTCGACGTGAAGGCTACCAACTGCACAACTTACAGGTGCTTCATCGAGAACTTGCACCGTCGATTAGGAGTGAGATTTTCTCATAATTGTCCAATACTTCCTCCTCAGTAGAATCTGCCCAGGAGATGGTTCGATGCCGTACTGCGAACCGGATCACAGGTTATTAGGCTCAGGATGCGGGTCGACAACCTCTACTTGGGCGGCTATCGAGCGATGAATTCTAGCCAATGGTTAGAGTTTGGCTATTCTCCAATTATCAGCCAATAGGGTTCAGCATCGGTATCGCCGATGTTGTTGACGCGCACCCAAAACACCTCCACCAGTGGTCTTCCTTGAAGGTCCTGCCAATAGGGTTCGGCATCGGCATCGGAACGCAGCAACGCGGCAAAGATGTCTTGCCAGCCGTGCTCTAGTGCCATCATCCAGTGAGGGGGTTGCGAACCATCGCCGCCGAACGTGGTGACGAGATGGTCGGAGATACGTTCGAATCTTATCGATTCGCAGATCATCTGTATCATGACGATCAATGAACACGTCCTTTCCTGGCCGCTGGTGGAGGTGGCAAGCCGGTTTACAGCAGTGATTAGTTACTGCTGACCAAGGTTTATCTATTTCATTCTTCGATCTACAGCTGCTTGCAAGCCGACGTAGCCATCATTGAGGCCCGGGAAGGTGGATCCGTTGATCAAATGCGGAGAATTAGGAGAACGGCCGAACTCTAACCATTGGATAGAATTCTCCGCTCGATAGCCGCCCAAGTAGAGGTTGTCGACCCGCATCCTGAGCCTAATAGCCTGTGATCAGGTTCGCAGTATAGCATCGAACCATCTCTTGGGCGAATTCTCCAAGAAGGAAGTATTGGACGATTATGAGAAAATCTCACTCCTAATCGACAGCGCAAGTTCTCGATGAAGCGCCTGTAAGCTGTGCTGTTGGTAGCCTTCACGTCGAGCTCCATGGTGAATTAAATGTTACCTCTTTCACTTTTACCTTAGCTGTAGTTCATGGTGGAATTCACCGTGGAGCTCGACGTGAAGGCTACCAACTGCGCAGCTTACATGCGCTTCATTGAGAACTTATGCCGTCGATTAGGAGTGAGATTTTCTCATAATCGTCTTGTACTTCCTCCACAGGAGAATCCGCACAGGAGATGGTTCGATGCCATACTAAACCGGATCACAAGCTATTAGGCTCAGGATGCGGGTCGACAACCTCTACTTGGGCAGCTATCGAGCGGAGAATTCTAGCCAATGGTTAGAGTTCGGCCGTTCTCCTAATTCTCCGCATTTGATCAGCGGATTCACCTTCCTCGGCTTCGATGATGGCTACGTCGGCTTGCAAGCAGCTGCAGATCGAAGAATGAAATAGATAAACCTTGGCCAGCAGTAACTAATCGCTGCCGTAAATCGGCTTGCCACCTCCATCAGCGGCTAGGAAAGGGTGCGTTCACTGATCGTCGTGATACAGATGATCTGCGAATTGATAAGATTCGAACGTATCTCCGACCATCTCGTCATCACGTTCAGCAGCGATGGTTCGCCACCCCCTCACTAGATGATGGCACTAGAGCACGGTTGGCAAGACATCTCTGCCGCGTTGCTGCATGCCGATGCCGAACCCTATTGGCAGGACCTTCAATGAAGACCAATGGTGGAGGTGTTCTGTGTGCACGTCAACAACATCGGCGATGCCGATGCCGAACCCTATTGGCCGATAATTGGGAGAACAGCTGAACTCTAACCATTGGCTAGAATTCTTTGCTCGATAGCCGCCCAAGTAGAGGTTGTCGACCCGCATCCTGAGCCTAATAGCCTGTGATCCAGTTCGCAGTACCGCATCGAACCATCTCCTAGGCAGATTCTCCTAAGGAGGAAGTACTGGACGATTATGAGAAAATCTTACTCCTAATCGACGGCTCGAGTTCTTGATGAAGCGGCTGTAAGCTGTGCAGTTGGTAGCCTCCACGTCGAGCTCCACGGTGAATTCCACCATGAACAATAGCTAAGGTAAAAGCAAAAGAGATAACATCGAATTCACCATGGAGCTCGACATGAAGGCTACAAATAGCGCAGCTTACAGGCGCTTCATCGAGAACTTGCGCTGTCGATTAGGAGTGAGATTTTCTCATAATCGTCCAGTACTTCCTTCTTAGGAGAATTCGCCCAGGAGATGGTTTGATGCTGTACTGTGAACCTGATCACAGGCTATTAGGCTCAGGATGCGGGTCGACAACCTCTACTTGGGCAGCTGTCAAGCGGAGAATTCTAGCCAATGGTTAGAGTTTGGTCGTTCTCCCAATTCTCCGCATTTGATCAAGGGATTGACCTTCCTGGGCTTCGATGATGGCTACGTCAGCTTGCAAGGAGCTGCAAATCGAAGAATGAAATAGATAAACCTTGGCCAGCAGTAACTAATCACTGCCGTAAACCGGCTTGCCACCTCCACTAGCGGCCAGGAAAGGGTGTGTTCACTGATCGTTGTGATACATATGATATGTGAATTGATAAGATTCGAATGTATCTCCAACCATCTCGTCGCCACGTTCGGCGGCGATGGTTCGCCACCCCCTCACTAGATGTTGGCACTAGAGCACGGCTGGCAAGACATCTCTGCCGTGTTGCTGCGTGCCGATGCTGATGCCGAACCCTATTAGTAGGACCTTCAAGGAAGACCACTGGTGGAGGTGTTCTGGGTGCACTTCAACAACATCGGCGATGCCGATGTGAACCCTATTGGCCGATAATTGAGAGAACAGCCGAACTCTTACCATTGGCTAGAATTCTTCGTTCGATAGCCGCCCAAGTAGAGGTTCTCGACCCGCATCCTGAGCCTAATAGCATGTGATCCGGTTCGCAGTACGATATCGAACCATCTCCTGGGCAGATTCTCCTGAGGAGGAAGTAATGGACGATTATGAGAAAATGTCACTCCTAATCGATGGCGCAAGTTCTCGATGAAGCGCCTGTAAGCTGCGCAGTTGGTAGCCTTCACGTCGAGCTCCACGTTGAATTCAATGTTATCTCTTTTGCTTTTACCTTAGCTGTAGTTCATGGCGGAATTCACTGTGGAGCTCGACGTGAAGGCTACCAACTGCACAACTTATAGGTGCTTCATCGAGAACTTGCACCGTCGATTAGGAGTGAGATTTTCTCATAATTGTCCAATACTTCCTCCTCAGTAGAATCTGCCCAGGAGATGGTTCGATGCCGTACTGCGAACCGGATCACAGGTTATTAGGCTCAGGATGCGGGTCGACAACCTCTACTTGGGCGGCTATCGAGCGATGAATTCTAGCCAATGGTTAGAGTTTGGCTGTTCTCCCAATTATCAGCCAATAGGGTTCGGCATCGGTATCGCCGATGTTGTTGACACGCACCCAAAACACCTCCACCAGTGGTCTTCCTTGGAGGTCCTGCCAATAGGGTTCGGCATCGGCATCGGCACGTAGCAACGCGGCAAAGATGTCTTGCCAGCCGTGCTCTAGTGCCATCATCCAATGAGGGTTGCGAACCATCACCGCCGAACATGGTGACGAGTTGGTCGGAGATACGTTCAAATCTTATCGATTCACAGATCATCTGTATCATGACGATCAATGAACGTGCCCTTTCCTTTCCGCTGGTGGAGGTGGCAAGCCGATTTACGGCAGTGATTAGTTACTACTGACCAAGGTTTATCTGTTTCATTCTTCGATCTACAGCTGCTTGCAAGCCGACGTAGCCATCATTGATGCTGGGAAGGTTGATCCGTTGATCAAATGCGGAGAATTAGGAGAACGACCGAACTCTAACCATTGGATAGAATTCTCCGCTCGATAGCCGCCCAAGTTGAGGTTGTCGACCCGCATCCTGAGCCTAATAGCTAGTGATCCAGTTCGCAGTATGGCATCGAACCATCTCTTGGGAGAATTCTCCTAAGAAGGAAGTACTGGACGATTATGAGAAAATCTCACTCCTAATTGATAGCGTAAGTTCTCGACGAAGCGCCTGTAAGCTGCGCTGTTGGTAGCTTTCACATCGAGCTCCATGGTGAATTCAATGTTATCTCTTTCGCTTTTACCTTAGTTGTAGTTCATGGTGGAATTCACCGTGGAGCTCAACATAAAGGCTACCAACTGCGACATGAAGGCTACCAACTGCACAGCTTACAGGCGCTTCATCGAGAACTTGCACCGTCGATTTGGAGTGAGATTTTCTCATAATCGTCCAGTACTTCCTCCTCAGGAGAATCCGCCCAGAAGATGGTTCGATGCCGTATTGCGAACCAGATCACAGGCTATTAGGCTCAGGATGCGGGTCGACAACCTCTACTTTGGCGGCTATCGAGCGAAGAATTCTAGACAATGGTTAGATTTTGGCTGTTCTCCCAATTATCGGCCAATGGGGTTTGGCATCGGCATCACCGATGTTGTTGATGCGCACCCAGAACACCTCCACCAGTGGTCTTCCTCGAAGGTCCTGCCAATAGGGTTCAGCATCGGCATCGACACGCAGCAATGCGGCAGAGATGTCTTGCCCGCCGTGCTCTAGTGCCATGATCCAGTGAGGGGGTGGCAAACCATCGCTGCCGAATATGGTGACAAGATGGTCGAAGATACGTTCGAATCTTATCGATTCGCAGATCATCTGTATCACGACGATCAGTGAACGCGTCCTTTCCTGGCCGCTGATGGAGGTGGCAAGCCGATTTACGGCAGTGATTAGTTACTGCTGGCCAAGGTTTATCTGTTTCATTCTCCGATTTGTAGCTGCTTGCAAGCCGATGTAGCCATTATCGAATCCCAGGAAGGTGGATCCGTTGATCAAATGCGGAGAATTGGGAGAACGACCGAACTCTAACCACTAGCTAGAATTTTTTGCTCGATAACTATCTAACTTATATCTATTTGCATATTCATAACTATCTAACTTATACATGCATATTAATACTTTCAATATTTGATTTGTATTTGTATCCAATTAAAAGAAATATAGATATAAATTTTTATGTCCATCTAATATTTATATTTACTAATATCCAAACGAAAATGGATATAATAAATTCACTGATATCCAAATTTGCATATTTTATTAGAAAGAAATATATGGACTTATATAATATTTGTGCCCTTTATTACATTATATTTAAAATTACTTGCCATACCTAAATTAATCTTCATAAAAATGTATTTACATTAGTTTTTTTAATTATTAAGCTTATTAGAGATATAGAATTATGTATAATATTTATATTTTATCAGGGAATGAGAAAAAAAATCTTATTCCAAGATCATACTTGTAATGTTGTATGGTCCCACTACACTAGTTGTTAATACATATAGATATGTATGTACATATGTATGCACATTTATATATAGATACATGTACACATACCTACATATATATATATATATATATATATATATATATATATATATATATATACATGGCTAGTGATATGATCAAGTTTCAAGTGACAAAATCTACTTTAATTACAACCCATCTAAAGTAGAGAACTCTATGACCACAATTTGTGAGTCCACCATAGCCTAAGAATTTGTGTTCAATTGCTCTCTCTTTTCTTGGACTAGACAAGTAACATTTTCTAAAGTGGGTGGCATGCTCAAGCTGTTAGTTTTCTTGTTCCACCCTTCTTTTCTTGCTCTTTCACCAAAATATATTTTCTTATAAAGTTCCTTTTCTTTAATATAGAAATCAAGGATGGAGTCAAGGAATAAGCTTAAAAGACACCACTGGATGAAATAGAGCCAATGAGGCCGGCATATTGGTTCATACCCAATTCATTGCACATCAATCCAAGCATACGAATTTGGTGATGGTATATAAAGGGAATGCTATCGAAAATGGTTTTACCTCTGATATCATCTTTGTTTCCACAAATAAAGGTGACTAGAAACAAAAATTGTACAGACTTAAATAAAACAAAGGAACGATTACTTGCATGCATGGGAAGTTCCAAATTTTTGGGCAGCAATATCACCCAGTATATCTTGTGACTTAAACCTAATAAAGCTAGGTGATGGTGGTAAGCCATGACCTTAAAACAAAAAATATCAATAAAATGGAAGAGAGAAGATGCATATGAGATCAATGTTGAGGGGTAAAAAAAAGGCTTATACCTCACCAAACAGCTTGATAGACTCACAAAGATTTATGTGATGTTAGCATGAATTAGTCTCCGTTTTCAAGATCCATTAGACATTGAGCTTAAAGATCAGTTACTATAGTTTTCTTTTATTAATTGTTAGCTGTTTTTCTTATAGTCGAAAAAGGTAATTGAGCATATATTGAGATGTAATATAAAAATATCACAGAACTAATTTTATTTGAAACCAAAATGATCAAATATGGAAGGATTTTTTCTTCTTAAGTCAATGGAAAAGTATAGAGAAAAGCATATAGCTTTCATTCATTTTTAAAAAATATATGACAAAGTTCTTAGAAAATTTTTATGGTGAGTATTAAGAAAAAAAAGAAGTTTTTATTAAATATATTGACATATAATCGAGTGGTTTCTAAATTGAGAAATATGGGTAATAACACTAGTAGTTTTCTCAATTATAAAAAGTTTACATAAAGAATTTGTTCTAAGTGCTTAAATTTTTTTATTCTAGTTGTGAATAAGTTTACTGGGATATTTAGAACAATATTATTTCATGCATACTATTTGTAAATATTATAATTTTGTTAAATAAAACTAAGGTCGATCAAGGTTAATTATAAATTGAATTATTAAAAAAATTAAAATCCAAGGTTTTAAGTTTAAGTAGGATTAAGATAGAATATATGGAATATGTTGATCCACTCATTAATTTTGATGATTAATAAAGGAATTGAGTATATTCACTTGATTACTAATGGATTTCATAAGTGTTTCAGGACTTAAATTTATTTGATCAATTTAAAGGAATTAAGAAATGATTTTTGAAACATATACAAATTAGAGATTTTAAAGTTTCAGAGCTTGGAGTCGACACCTAGAATGTCTGGAGCCGACCCCATGGCCAATTCAATTTTAATCTGTTTTTTGATATAACCGGGAGCCGACACCTAGAGTTTCGAAGCCGACACCTAGAGTTTCGGAGTCAACACTTTACTGTGTCAGGAGCCGACTCCGATGCTGAAACAGAGCGATGATTTTTCTGAGCATCCTGGAGCCGACACCTTCAGTTTTCGGGAGCCGACACCTGACGACGGCGAGCCGACACTTGCTTTTGCGGAGTCGACTCCATGACGAACTCAAAATTTACTATTTATGGAAAAACGATTCAGAGCCGACACCTGAAAAGCTGGAGCCGACTCCAACCCACCTGGACGAAAAATAAAAAATGCCAGATCAGCTCTAACGGTAATATTTTTGATTTCTGACATCTAACGGCTATTTTTTATGAATGGAAAATTCTTCCAGGTACACTCCAACGGCTAGATTTCCACCCAAAAATGAATCAAAGAAAAATCTATAAAAAGGAGGAAAAACAACCGTTTGAAAAAAAAATAGAAAGAGAGAGATAGAAACGGATAGACAAATTCAAAACTCAAAATCCCAGAAGTCTTGAACCGTATATTCAAGAGAGGAGCTTTCAATTTCTAAACCTTCAACTCCACAAAGCTCAAAGAAGAATCCAAGCCGTTCAAATAGAAGAAAATCGGAGGATTCTCATCTAGAAGAAAGAGACCGTCTTTTCAATCTTCTCAACTGCATCCACTGTGAAGAATCGGAGCCGAGGCTTGATTCAACCCAGCAAGGAGAAGAGGAAAAGAATAAAAGAAGAAAAGCTCAAAGCCAAACAACTTCAAATCAGGCTTTTCTAAACCTATTTACTTTTCTTTGAATATCTGCTCATTAAGGAGCTGTGAAAATTTGTAAAACTTTTATATACTTGCTTGTGCCTAGTTCAATCAAAGGGGATTGAACTAGTGGAGGTTGTTAACCTCGGGTCAAGCTAGTTTTGCTTGAGTCTTGGGTTTTGTGCTGGTGAGCCCAAAAAACCGGCTGGGTTCATTGTGATCCCGGGTAAAACAACAAGTTTGAGTTGTGAACTTGTAAAACAACTCGACTGTAATCGAGGAGATTATAGTGTGGACCCAAGTAGGATCTTGGGAGTGGATGTAGGTGTTGGATACACCGAACCACTATAAAATCTTTGTGTTTGCCGTGCTTCCATTGATTCTATCTCTATCTCTATGTTATTCACTGTACTTTGTATTCACATTGCATTTGCTTTTATTCTTCTTAAGCAAACAATTTTTCAAAAAGGCTAAATTTTTTTTAAAGAACTCAATTCACCCCCCCCCCTCTTGGGTTGTCATCTGGGCCAACAATTGGTATCAGAGCAAGTGCTCATTAGATTTTGATCACACGATCAAGAGCTAAAGATCCAAATGGCAACTCAAGTTGGATCATTTGCTGAAGGTCATTCAACAAATAGACCTCCTTTGTTTAATGGTTCCAACTATTCTTATTGGAAAGCAAGAATGAGGATATTCATTCAAGCTTCTGATTATGAATTGTGGGGTGTTATAACTAATGAACCTAGTACACCCACACACGTTATTGATGGCACTATTGTTCCTAAGCCCGAAAGGGATTGGAATGATAATGATAGGAAAATGGCACAGCTCAATGCTAAGGCTATGAATGTCTTATATTGCTCTTTAGACGCTAATGAATTTAATAGAATCTCCACTTGTAATTCCGCAAAGGAGATTTGGGATAGATTAGAGGTTACCCATGAGGGTACTAACCAAGTAAAAGAATCCAAAATAAATATTCTGGTTCATAAATATGAGTTATTTTGCATGGAACAAACTGAAAATATAGCTAGCATGTATACTAGATTTACTGATATTGTAAATGGGTTGAAAAGTTTAGGCAAAACATATTCTAACTCTGAACTTGTTCGAAAAATTCTCAGGTCACTTTCAAGAGCGTGGGAAGCGAAGGTGACAGCAATCCAAGAAGCAAAGGACCTCAACACCTTACCCTTAGAGGAGCTTCTAGGATCCCTAATGACCCATGAATTGACCATGAAGTAGCACATAGAAGAAGATGTGAAGAAGAAAAAGACCATAGCTCTTAAGGCTGCTGAAGATGAGGAGAGCTGCAATGATAGTGAAGAAGATGATGATGAGACAGCTCTTCTAGCAAGAAAGTTCAAAAAATTCATGAGGAGAAAGAGACCCTTCCACAAGAAGAAATTTGGAACTAAGATGGAAGGAGAAAAAGAAAAAGACAAGGACAAGGATAAAGAGAAAGACCCCTTGATTTGCTATGAATGTAAGAAACCGGGGCATTACAGATATGATTGTCCTCAACTGAAAAAGTCTTTCAAGAAGAAGAAGAAAGCCTATGTTGCAACCTGGAGCGACAGCGATGAATCCTCATCGGAGGAAGAACAAAAGGAGGTTGCTAACATTTGCTTTATGGCAAACGAAGAGGATGAGGTAAGTTCTGAAAACCCTTGCGATGAATTTGCTTTTGATGAATTATTTGATGCTTTTAATGAACTTGTCGGTGATTTCAAAATTTTGAAAAAGAAATATAAGTTTTTGAAAAATGAAAATTTAACTTTGATTGAAGAAAAAGAAAATCTTAATAAAGAAACCAAAGTGCTAAAATCTGAAAAAGACAATTTGACTAAAGAAAAAGAATCAATTTCTAATGAAAATGATAAACTAAAGAAGGAAGTTGATAAATATAAAAGTATTGTTGATAAATTCACTTATAGTTCAGAAAAACTTAATTTATTGTTAAGTAATCAAAGAGCTATATATGATAAGGCTGGTTTAGGATATAGGCCTAATTTGAAACAAAAATTTATCAAAAACTTTTTTAAAAAGGAACAAAACCTTGATAATATTACATGTCATTACTGTAACAAGAAGGGACACAAAGTTTTTGAATGCAATTTTAAGAAAATAGATAAGAAGATAAATAGTAAAGGAAAGAAAATTTGGGTTCCTAAAGGAATAATTGTTTATGCTACTAACCATGAAGGACCCAAGAAAGCTTGGGTACCTAAATATAAGACTTAATTATTTTTGCAGGAATGTCTTGCGGCCAAAAGATCAAAGAGAAAGTGGTATCTCGATAGCGGCTGCTCAAGGCACATGATGGGTGACAAGGATCAATTCATCACCCTTGAAAGCAAAAGAGGAGGAGTAGTTACATTTGGGGATAATGGCAAAGGCCAAATCTTGGGGTTTGATAACATTCAAATAACTCCCTCCACATATATTGAAAATGTCTTATATGTTGATGGTTTGAAACATAATTTAATTAGCATTAGTCAATTATGTGACAAAGGTTTTAAAGTATCATTTGAATCTTCTATATGCACAGTTTCTAATCCCATTGATAATAGCATTGTTTTTATTGGAAATAGAAATAGCAATGTATATCTGATTGATTTAGACAATTTGTCTACAAGTAATCATTGTCTAGTTTCTAATAATGCTAATATAAATGAGATTGGTTGGTTGTGGCATCGTAGATTAGGTCATGCAAGCACACACCTTATTTCAAAATTAATAAGAATGAAGTTAGTAAAAGGACTTCCATAATTAGATTTTGAAAATAATAAAATCTGTGATGCATGTCAATTTGGGAAACAAACTAGAAATTCTTTCAAAACTAAAAATAATGTTTCCACTTCTAGGCCACTTGAACTACTTCACATGGATCTTTTTGGACCTACTAGAACCACAAGTCTAGGAGGAAAGAAATATGGTCTTGTGATTGTAGATGATTACTCTAGATACACTTGGATGTTATTTTTAGCTCACAAAGATGAGACTTTCTCGATATTCCTGAAATTCTTTAAGAAAGTCACAAATGAGAAAAATAACACCATAGTGTCTCTAAGAAGTGATCATGGCACTGAATTTGAAAATCATTTGTTTGAAAATTTTTGCATAGAAAATGGCATCCATCATAATTTTTCTGCACCTAGAACACCGCAACAAAATGGTGTAGTTGAAAGAAAAAATAGAACCCTAGAAGACATGGCCTGTACCATGCTATGTGAAAGCAACTTACCACAATATTTTTGGGCAGAAGCTATAAACACGGCATGTTACATCCTAAATAGAGCTTTAATTAGGCCAATCATTAAGAAAACACCGTATGAACTTTGAATAATAGAAAACCAAACATAAGCTACTTTCATGCATTTGGTTGTAAGTGTTTCATTCACAATAATAGCAAAGATAACCTAGAAAAATTTGATGCAAAATCTGATGAAGGCATATTCTTAGGATATTCAACATCAAGTAAAGCTTATAGAGTTTTTAACAAGAGAAACTTAATAGTAGAAGAATCTATTCATGTAATCTTTGATGAATCTTTAGCATCAAGTTCTAAAAAGATTGATGATGAGGAAGATACAAACATTCTAGAAAGAGACATTGAAAAATTAAATATAGATGTATCTTCAGATCATGAACAAGAAGCTAAAGATAATAATTCTCCTAGTGTTGATGTTATTGATAGAAATCGTAATGATATAGATCTACCTAGAGATTGGAGATATGCCTATGGTCATCCAAGAGAATTAATTATAGGTGATCCATCTCAAGGAGTCAGAACTAGATCATCAATGAGAAACATCAATAATCATCTTGCATTTGTATCTCAAATTGAACCAAAACTATTGAAGAAGCTGAAAAAGATAATAACTGGATGTTAGCCATGCCAGAAGAATTAAATCAATTCACAAGAAATAATGTTTGGACATTAGTAGATAGACCTAAGGATCATTCTATAATAGGATCAAAATGGGTATTTAGAAATAAATTAGACGAAAATGGCATAGTAATAAGAAACAAAGCTAGATTAGTTGCAAAAGGATATAATCAAGAAGAAGGAATTGATTTTGATGAGACTTTTGCACCTGTAACTAGACTTGAAGCAATTAGATTGTTACTTGCATTTGCATGTCATATGCATATAAATTTATTTAAAATGGATGTTAAAAGCGCATTCTTAAATGGATTTATAAATGAAGAAGTTTTTGTTAAACAACCACCGGGATTTAAAGATCACGAATTCTCAAATCATGTTTTTAAATTACACAAAGCACTATACGGTTTGAAACAAGCACCTAGAGCTTGGTATGAAAGATTAAGTAAATTTCTGATTGAAAATGATTTTGTAAGAGAAATATCAATAAAACACTATTTCTGAAAATAAAAGATAAAGATTTATTAGTAGTACAGATATATGTTGATGATATTATTTTTGGTGCTACTAACAATTTGTTATGTCAAGAATTTGCAAAGTTAATGCAGGGTGAGTTTGAAATGAGTATGATGGGAGAACTCAACTTCTTCCTAGGACTTCAAATCAAACAAAGCGAAGAAGGAATCTTCATCAATCAAGCCAAATACACAAAAGAACTGCTCAAGAAATTTGGAATGGAGTCAATCAAACCACTTGGGACACCTATGAGTCCTTCGTGCAAATTGGACAAAGATGAAGATGGTAAGAAAGTAGATCAAAACATTACAGAGGTATGATTGGATCTCTTCTTTACCTAACTGCTAGTAGACCAGATATTATGTTTGCAGTATGTCTATGTGCTAGATTTCAATCTGAACCTAAAGAAACTCACTTAATTGCTGTAAAAAGAATTTTAAGATATTTAAGTGGAACTAAAAATGTAGGTTTATGGTACTCTAGAGACTCAACCTTAAATTTAATTGCATATTCTGACTCTGACTATGCTGGATGTAAATTGGATAGAAAAAGCACTAGTGGTGCATGTCAATTCTTAGGATGTAACTTAATCTCTTGGTTTAGCAAAAAGCAAAATTCGGTTGCATTATCTACTGCTGAAGCAGAATATGTTGCAGCTGGAAGTTGCTGTGCTCAAATCCTTTGGATTAAGAGACAACTTGAAGATTATGGTATAACCCCCGATAAAACACCAATTAGATGTGATAACACGAGTGCAATAAATCTAACTAAAAATCCAATTCAACATTCAAGAACAAAAGACATTGAGATTAGATATCATTTTATAAGAGAACATGTAGCTAATAATGAAATTTATCTTGAATATGTTAATACAGAGGAACAATTAGCTGACATATTTACAAAACCTTTGAGTGAAGAAAGATTTTGTTATCTTAGAGGTGAATTAGGGATATGTGACCCTATGGATTGATTTTGATACATTAAGGAATGAGAATCTAAAATTTCCATTAATTTCTTGATATTCCCTTCACTATTTTAAGGACAAATTATCTAGTCATTCGAGCTACTTGATCCTTAATACTCCATAATTTTATCAAAATTTTATAAGATTTATTTTGACGAGTTTCAGTCATTTGTATCTCATATATTTTTTGCTGAATTTGTCTCAGGAGTCGACACCTCAGAATGAGGAGTCGACACCTAAGACTGTGTCGCTCTAGGTCCTTGACCTTGGAGCCGACACCTGTGAATTCGGAGCCGACTCCAGTTCGAGCGCTGATTGTGTTAGCGATTTGGAGTCGACACCCGACTTTGCGGGAGTCGACACCTGGGAGTTAAATGTTGATTTATTAGGGCAGAGTCGACACCTCGTCATTTCATATCTTTCTCAAATCTTAACCAAACTCTTTCAAAATTTCTCCAAACCTTCCCCATCTCTAATTCCATCCAAATCGAACCTTTCCAAAGATCAAATGGCACCCAAAAGGAGAGAATCAATGGTTGGAGCGCCGATAACTATGGGAAAGCGGTCCGCATGTCGTCCCGTTTGTGAGCCGACTCCAAGCAGCGATTCGTCCACAGATTCCGACAATCCCAACACATCTTCCACAAAGGTAGATACCCTAGCTGGTAGAGTCATCACAATGGGTAGAAAAGTCAATTTTGATCTATTTGAATCCGAAGGCTTTTCAATCGGGAGACAATTGAAGGAAATGGGCTGGGATATGCTGTGTTCTCTTGATGTTCCTACCTATCCAGCCCTAGTAAAAGAATTTTATCTTAATTTGGCTAGAGGGGATGGAGGTTTAGTAAGCAATGTTAAAGGGAAAAGGATTCATCTCACTTTTCAAAAGCTCAGAAATCTGTTGATGTAGTGAAGCTTATATTAATGAATGAAAAGTTTTTATTCTATTTGACTTTTGATTATCTTTTTGATGCAATTATCCTTTGATATAGTAAAATATTCTTTACCTTTTTGTTGATTACAAAAAAGGGGGAGAAAATTAGAATTGTATATGCATTAAGAGGGAGAAAATTAAAATTATATGGAAAGAATTATAGTTGAGATGTTAATTGATTGATATGATGTTGAGTTATTGATATGAATTGATATTTGAATTGAATTGTCTATGCACAAAGAAATCTTAAGTATCACAGAGGAAGAATAATTTAAATTTGAACTTCATAAGAGAAGCTACCTTATTCAGGGGGAGCTTACTCGTAAAGATCACTTCCTTGATATTCTCTTTAAGAATTCTATGCATATACTCAATGTTTTTATAATCATCAAAAAGGGGGAGATTGTTGATCCACTCATTAATTTTGATGATTAATAAAGGAATTGAGTATATTCACTTGATTACTAATGGATTTCATAAGTGTTTCAGGACTTAAATTTATTTGATCAATTTAAAGGAATTAAGAAATGATTTTTGAAATATATACAAATCAGAGATTTTAAAGTTTCAGAGCTTGGAGTCGACACCTAGAATGTCTGGAGCTGACCCCATGGCCAATTCAATTTTAATCTGTTTTTTGATATAACCGGGAGCCGACACCTAGAGTTTCGGAACCGACACCAAGAGTTTCAGAGTCGACACTTTACTGTGTCAGGAGCCGACTCCGATGCTGGAACAGAGCAATGATTTTTCTGAGCATCCTGGAGCCGACACCTTCAGTTTTCGGGAGCCGACACCTGACGACGGCGAGCCGACACTTGCTTTTGCGGAGTCGACTCCATGACAAACTCAGAATTTACTATTTATGGAAAAACGATTCGGAGCCGACACCTGAAAAGCTGGAGCCGACTCCAACCCACCTGGACGAAAAATCAAAAATGCCAGATCAGCTCTAACGGTAATATTTTTGATTTCTGACATCTAACGGCTATTTTTTATGAATGGAAAATCCTTCCAGGTACACTCCAACGGCTAGATTTTCACCCAAAAATGAATCAAAGGAAAATCTATAAAAAGGGGGAAAAACAATCGTTTGAAAAAAAAATAGAAAGAGAGAGATAGAAACGGATAGACAATTCAAAACTCAAATCCCAGAAGTCTTGAGCCGTATATTCAAGAGAGGAGCTTTCAATTTCTAAATCTTCAACTCCACAAAGCTCAAAGAAGAATCCAAGCCGTTCAAATAGAAGAAAATCGAAGGATTCTCATCTAGAAGAAAGAGACCGTCTTTTCAATCTTCTCAATTGCATCCACTGTGAAGAATCGGAGCCGAGGCTTGATTCAACCCAGCAAGGAGAAGAGGAAAAGAAGAAAAGAAGAAAAGCTCAAATCCAAACAACTTCAAATCAGGCTTTTCTAAACCTATTTACTTTTCTTTGAATATCTGCTCATTAAGGAGCTGTGAAAATTTGTAAAACTTTTATATACTTGCTTGTGCCTAGTTCAATCAAAGGGGATTGAACTAGTGGAGGTTGTTAACCTCGGGTCAAGCTAGTTTTGCTTGAGTCTTGGGTTTTGTGCTGGTGAGCCCAAAAAACCGGCTGGGTTCGTTGTGATCCCGGGTAAAACAACAAGTTTGAGTTGTGAACTTGTAAAACAACTCGACTGTAATCGAGGAGATTATAGTGTGGACCCAAGTAGGATCTTGGGAGTGGATGTAGGTGTTGGATACACCGAACCACTATAAAATCTTTGTGTTTATCGTGCTTCCATTGACTCTATCTCTATCTCTGTGTTATTCACTGTACTTTGTATTCACATTGCATTTGCTTTCATTCTTCTTAAGCAAACAATTTTTCAAAAAGGCTAAAATTTTTTTAAAGAACCCAATTCACCCCCCCTCTTGGGTTGTCATCTGGGCCAACAGAATATAATTTAAAATAAAATATGATAATAAGTAACTATATTAACATAAAGAAAAAAAGATATCTATTAAGATATACTCGTGAGTTTAAGAGCTATGCTTTGTACTTCACAATTATATAGTACCAATATAAAAGAAAATCTTCATGAAAATGTAACCAACAAAGAAGCATGTTCTCCATTTTAAAATTGTGGTAGCTTAGAGAATAATATTCAAACTAGCCTGAGAAATAAAAATTAAATGTAAGAATAGAGTAGCAATCACAATGCTTAAGAATGGTCTCAATTATGGGCATGACATTGAAAAAATGTATACCATATGTCTAATCAGTCAATTAGCAGAAATAATAGCAAAAAACACCATGTTATACCACTTGGATTCTTTATATTCAATTAAAATAAAAACATAAGCCAAATGCTATATGGAACATGTACAAGAGGCATCAAAAGCATGTAAACGAGGATTTCAATACCAATTCATTAAGATTTTAGTTCTTCAGTCACCTTCTTCACTTACAAAGGCTACATTTATATCCAAGTCACACGATGACATCACTCAGGACCAACATGATAATGAGATATGTGGATAGATGCATAATCAAGTGATTCATTTTAAAGGGGAAAAAAAACCAAGTAATCCTTTGAATGAAGCAAGTAACGAGCAATGACAGTGTATAAATGAAGACTTGTCTCAAAAAATGTCTTTCCCATTATTCCTACTGTTTGAGTCATGGTAGGACCCTCTGGTTTGGTTGAGTATAAAGTTCTTCCATTACCTAAGACTCATCTTGTATAGTTAGCCTAAGTATACATTAGGGAAAGAGCATTTACACAGATAATTTTCAAGTACCATATTTATAGTATTTCATCAATGATGCACAAGGAGTGAAGTCTAAATTTTCAGACAAACAGAAGTCTGATAAACTCTACTAGGGTGAGTAATTCAAACTTTAGTGAGTGATACAGATTCTCTTCTTTCATATCCCAATATTCCTAGTCCTTTCTCTTTTAATAATTACATGTCTCACTATTTTTACTGTTTTCTGTTTATAGGTGGAAGAATAGACATCAAGCATTGTAATGTCACATAAATCAAATTAAAAAAGACAAAATCTTCTAGAATTACATTAAATGACAAATGCAATTCTAGAGAAGTATGATTCAGAAAATTTGGAGGTTCGAAATTACATCTGAAAACATATAAGTTTGACATAAGATCATAACATAGGCATTGCAATCTTTACCTGGCATTGGACATCAATCCCTCTCACTACAAGAAAATAGAATAATAGTGACAAAAATTTCCATCACTATTCCATCACAAATTGGGTTTAGTGATGGATTAGTGACGAAAATCTTATCATCACAATTTTTTCCATCACTAATTTAGTGATGGAAAGAGGTCCATCACAAAATAATAGTGATGGATTTGTGACGGAATATTTCGTTAAAAATTTGTGATGGAACATATTTTTGTCACTAAATTGTGACAGATTAGTGACGACTATCCGTCACTAAATTGTGACGAATTAGTAATGAACTATCCATCACTCATTATTCGTCACTATTCCGTCACAAATATTTCTATCACTATTCCATCACAATTTAGTGACGGATTGTTGATGAAAATTTAGTCACTAAAGCTTTAGTCACTAGTCCGTCATGAATATTCCATCACAGTTTAGTGATAGATTATTGACTCACTAATCCGTCACTATTATTTTTATCAGAAATTCATCACTAATCCATCATTAACCTAATAAAATTTCATCAAATTTTTATTCTTATAAATTTAAAATTATTAAATTTAATAGTTTTATATATTAGACATCAAATTATTAAGTTTAAGATAAGTCAAAGAGACAACTTGTAATGATCAAACTATTAACATGGATTCTCTTCTCCTTTATCACCCTCCGGTCTCTTCACTTTCGATCTCATAGAGAGTCCGTTTGTCCATGTAAGTTTCTTGGGGCCGCAGTTCACAGCCACCAATCAATGTTTCCATGGCACTAACTCCATGTTTGGGCATTTTTCTTCAAACACCTGATGAGCGGTAACACCAAATTCAAGCCAACGAGAGCGCCTGTAACCACATATAGTTAATTTAGAATTGTAGGATTAGAGGGAGCCCTTCCAGAAATTCTTTACGGCAACCGGGCCTAACCCAGGCCGAAGAGGGGGTTTGGAAATAGTTTTCAACCAGCAATTGACGCGCCTCGGTTATAACCTCGCTAGCTGCGTCATTGCCCCAAGCGCAAAGATGACGACACTTTCCCAACGAGTCCATTGTATCTATTGAACCGCCTCTACGTCGCTTTCCCACAACCGATGTGGGACTAAAAGCGATTCAATCGTCAATCGTCCCAACAATACGGTCCGTTCTTCTTCCAACGAATGGCTCACATTCCAATCCCGGAGCTGTCTAGCGAAACCGACAACCGCACCGCTGCTAACGCATGGGGATCTACAGTCGTTGGATTGGATTACGCTTCAAGAACATCACCTCCTCCCTCTTCTCTACTCTTTCTCGCCTTTATTTCAAAATTCCAATGGTTTCTTTAAATTAGTTGTCGACTTATCTATTGATCAATAATAATTTAAAATTTATTTAAAATATTTATTAATAATAAGAATTTGAAAAAGTAAGTGTTTTTGAAAATAAAATTTTTTATTGAATAAGTTAAAAACTTCAATCAAACATGAATCAATCTTTTCCAAAGAAGATTTTTTTTCCTAGGAAAATATGGCAACCAAATTATTTTTTTTTAAAAAAAGGTATGGTAACTAAACATGATCCTAGAAAGAAACCCATGTGATGCGTGACATGCCACGCATCCACTGAAAATAAGGCCCCGTTGAACACTTTATTTCAATGGCATTTTAAAAAAATCATTCATCATTGTATTCATCTTTGAATTATAAGAGAATTCCAAAGCTGGTTATCTTTGTGAAGTTGCATGGTCAAATAGCCATCAGGTCATTATGACAAAAAAAACATAAAAATAAGGTGTTGTTGAATAAGGTATATATATATATATATATATATATATATATAAAAAAAAATAAAAATAACTTTGGAAGTATCGATGCAAGGGGCATCGGACACAGGCGAGGTTATGCGGCCGAAGGGATAGGTCGATTGGCACAAACGACCGTGGGCTAGGGCAGGTGCGCAGCAGGCTGAGTAGCATATGCGTATGGCGCGCGCAGGGGAGGTACGTGTGCACTCAGGTCGATGGATCGTTCTGAGATTTACGGTAAAAATTATGGGGCGGAGCCTATCCATTGCCAGGCTGACGGACACGTGGCTGGGATGCGCATGGGAGGTGGCGCACGTAATGGCCACATGCGGATGCGACTTTTTTTGTCGTAATTTTTTTAAAAAAATTAGAGTATAAATATAGTGACGAATAGGAAATCTGTCACTAATTCATCACTAATTTAGTGACGGAATCGTTATCCGTCACTAATTTAGTGATGGAAGGACTTCCGTCACTAAATTAGTGATGGATTAGTGATGGAAGAGCAGTCCATCACTAAATTTAGTGACGGACTACTCAATCCATCACTAATTTAGTGATGGATAATTTTTTCGTCACTAATCCGTCACTAAATTAGTGACGAAGAGCTATCCGTCACTAAATTAGTGACGGATTACTCTTTCATCACTAATTTAGTGACAGATTAGTGACGAAAAAGTTATCCATTACTAAATTAGTGACGGATTGAGCAGTTCGTCACTAAATTAGTGATAAATTAGTGACAGAAGAGCAATCCGTCACTAAATTTAGTGACGGACTACACCATCCGTCACTAAATTAGTGATGGAAAGCAATCCATCACTAATTTAGTGACGGATTGCTCTTCCATCACTAAATTAGTGATGGATTAGTGATGGAAGAGAAATCCGTCACTAATTTTAGTGATGGATTGGGCAGTTCATCACTAATTTAGTGACGGATTGCCCCATACATCACTAATTTAGTGACGGATTAGTGACGGAAGGACAATCCGTCACTAAATTAAGGATGCGCGCATGCCAAGTACAGTCACGCACAGGCGTGTGCACGCGTAGACACGGCGCTGGGCATGCGTAGACACGGCGTTGGGCACGCGCAGACACGACGCAAGGGGCACCGGACATAGGCGAGGTTGTGCAGCCGAAGAGACAGACCGATTGATGCAAACGCATACGGGCCATGGCAGGCACGTGTGCAGGCTGAGTAGCAGACGCGCATGGCACGTGCCGAGAGACGGACACGTGGCTGGAATGCGCATAGGAGGCGGCACACATAACTGGTACATGCGGATGCAGCTTTTTTGTCACAATTTTTTTAAAAAAAATTAAAATATAAATTTAGATAGGCAATCCGTCACTAATTCGTCACTAATTTAGTGATGGATTGTCTTCCATCACTAATTTGTGATGAATTAGTGATGGAAGGACAATCCGTCACTAATTTAGTGATGGATTGCTCCATCCGTCACTAATTTGTGATGGATTAGTGACGAAAGAAAAATTAGTCACTAATTTAGTGAGATTGTCCCATCCGTTACTAATTTATGATGAATTAATGATGAAAGGGAAATCCGTCACTAATTTAGTGACGGATGTGATAGTCTATCACTAATTTAGTGACGGTTTAGTGACGGATAACTAATCCGATCACTAATTTTAATTTTCGTCACTATTTTGTTACTAAACCATCACAATTTAGTGACCAAAATTTTCATCACTATTTTGATATTTTCTTGTAGTGATGTCTTTGTACTCAACATAGAGGCTTCTAGAGAACTGAGAAACAAAACTGATAGGAGATGGAATACATCCATCATTAGGATGATGGATTAAAAATAAAGGAATTTCTGAGCATGAAAGTATGGTTTAATATAGAAACTTGAAAGAATATTAAAAATAAATTAAAATGCTATTTCCATGATTTGTAATAACTATGCAGCATGATGGATTTAGTAGTTTGCTTCCAATAAATAGTAGAAACATATATTTAATCCAAATAATATTTAAATCTTGGATGCAAAGTTGATTGAATAATTAATCCTATCAAACCATTTTTAATGCCCTCAAATTTCCATTCAAACAAATCCGTTAACACCTTATTTTTCCTTTCTAATATTTTATACATTTACACCTAAGTCTTCCTGTTCAAAATTAATACACAGAGACACTGAATGATCATCGGACATGCCTTCAAAGAAAAGAAAACTAGTTCACTTACATATTTCCCAGTGAATATTAGATCCACTCTGGTATGTCTGCTCTTAGCAAACCCTTGATAGGAAATTTTCATTTGTTAACCACCTGCAGAGAAGCTGTCCCAAGTTCGCTCCTTGCAAAGGCAAGTTGCAACGTAATGGTCACTACCTTCGAAAATTTTGTTGAATCTGTGTCCTTGAGTCTTAATTGACCAATCTTATCTATTAAAAGACAAGCAAGATTGAGGAAGGAAAGCCAACTTGACAGCCTCTAGCATATACAATGAAACCCTTAAAAGCAATATTCATCTTCACTAATCCACATGGTGAATTGGTAGACCACTTTCCAGAAGCTCTAAGGGGATCACATATGAAAAACAGTCCAAGTTCAAATTGTTAGACTTGCTAATGAATACGAACCAGAAGGTTCTTCATTAGAATAAAAAGGGTTCAATCATTAGATCTACCTCAGCATTAGCTAACATATGCCAGGAAAACTCATCTTGCTTGCAAAGCCTTGGCCAATGATAGTCTAGGAAATCAGGGACTACTAAATAATGCAAATCCATCTCCTTTTTTTGCAGTCACAAAAATTGTGGATTGTATCCTCATCAACTCCTTCAAATATAAAGAAATATTTTTTAAAAAAAAATTCAACAAGAAGGCCACTGCTTTTGGCTCAATCCAATGTGTTCTACAAAGTAGTTTCTATTTTTGACATCATAGGAAGATATCCTAAGGAAGTCCCAAACATGATTAGGGATGGCAACGGCTCAGGGATGGCCAGGGCAGCCTCTACCGGTCCCCATCCCCGTTGGGGAAAATCTTTCCGTTCTCCACCCCATTAAGCCGTTATAGTTAACGGGACGGCGATGGGGATACCCGGCCGGGTAAACGGGTATCCACTAGGTATTTGTTTGGCCGTTTACATAAAAAAATAAAATTATTTTATTAAACTTATAAAGCTTAAAAATATTAATAAAAAGTTCTGGCTTCGATGTTCAGTGCGGTTGAATGAAAGAATAGAACAGACAGGGAGATTCAAACGTGTTTTACTAGGTTTGTTAGTATATATGTTTTATTTATTTAAATTTTTTAATAAATTTTTAATAATATATAATTTAAATATATTATATTAAAGCTAATAGGAACGGGGATGGGACGGAGGATACCATCTCTGGTCGTTTACCTTTTTAACCATTAACGACCATTTACTCATTTATCCGTTAAGCCGTTTAGACTGGGGATTTCTCGATCCGTTAGAAACGGTACCGGCTGGGTAAATGGCTAAATGGAAAATATTTCCATCCCTAAACATGATACCATCAGGTAATAATGATTAAAACTTATAAAGACATTCGACTATTAGGAAACTAGTGATTACTCTGCACAATGCTTGGGGACAAGCTTACTGCTATTTAGATGTACATAGCAGTGCAGATAGAAGAATGAAAATTATATTACAACACAAACAAAATCATCATGTCATTAGCTGATTAAGTATTTCAGCATAGAAAAAGCAAAAGACATTCTGCAGCACTTTTATGGTAGCTTTGGCATGGTTTTCAGGAGGTGGTTCAGAAACAAATATGTAGGCATAACTATCAGAAGTAATTTCCAGGCATCAATGAATCAGCATGATATAATGAATGAATGGTAACCTGGAAGATAATTAGTATTTAAATTACTGCTAAGATCTATATTATCCAAGCTATATATTCCCAAAAGAATATGTGCACCAGTTACAGGAATCAAAGGATCGTACTGCGCATGTTTCGTAATCTGCATATAATATACCAATGAGAAATAAATGACATCCAATACAATCATAAACTCTAAATAGTGTCAATTAAATTATATATACAATATTGATGTCAAAGATAGTTAAATGGAAGAAATTAAAGATAGGACATACCATTTCTGTAGCTAGACAAGATACTAGTAATATGAAGCAAATACTAAATTTTGAATAATTCATGATAACCAACTACAATGTTTGGTGTGTACAAATATTGACAATACCATGATGAACACGTTAATCTATAAGAAATCAATAAATGATTAAATAAAACAGCTAACTTGGCAATAACTCCTCAATATATGACAGAAAGTACATAAGAATTACACATAAAATATTTACTGTCGCTGCCACACAAGTATTTCCCGTTTTCTTGTTCTTCTTGATTTTCCATCTCACATGATACAAGCGAGACTCTTGAACGTCCACTATGAGCAATATTGGTTAGCATTATTGTGCTTTGGTTATATCATGTTGATATGAAGCAGTTTGAAGTTATGATAATTATCTGTGCACGCTTTAGATTTGTCAGGTTTTGGTTGAGAAATTTACTCTGTACTCACATGCTTCTTTTTTGGATGATTTAGTTTTTCTTGGTGTTGGCTAAGCAATGCCTTTTGTTCCGATAGGTGTTTTCGATCCTTGAAAGGGCTATAATGAACCTTCCCTAAGCATTGTAGGATTAAAATTCTGTTTCATGATTTGTTCCCATTGTCATGATATTTTTGATTTGATGAAGAGCTAACATGATTTTTTTCCCTGGGTATTCTGGCATTCAAACTCTATTGTTGAGCATTATTATTCTTTCTCAATAATAGTGACCATCTTGGATTGGTCAGTTTCTATTGCATGGTGAAGGGCTGAACGTGGCTTTTATGTTGGTTACTGAATTTCATTTAAAGATTCTAATTAGAGCACTCTATATTAGGATACCAACTGATTATGTTTACTTACTTCTCGAGTTCCATTGGGATTTAGTAGACTTAGCTTATCACACACATGGTACTTTTGTTTTCTTTATGCTTTTGTTAGCTGTTATGGTTGCTGCTTTGCCTTTTATATTGTTCTTGTTTCCAACCATGGTGGATGTACTTAATAGATTGTTCCAAAAGATCCTAACTAAAACTCAATTTGTGTGCAATGCATGCAAGCATCTTGTCATTGTTTTAGTCCTACTATACCATTGGGTAAATACCTAGTATAATGAAATCTAGAATGTGCCTTTCATTGCTTGCTGTTGGTTTTGTACTGATTTTTTCTTGCCCTGATGTCATATGTCCTCCCTAAACTTTTCCATGATCATTTTGCTGTATTTTTTTTTTTTTTGCCTATAATCAGTTCCATTTTGTATTCCCTTTTACACATGGGACTTTTGCCTTTACATTAAGTATTTGCATGGAAAATGTTGCCAATATATATTTGAATGGTCCACATGCATAATACTCAGTCCACATGATCAAATCCTAGTGCATTGCATAAGTTGTCTGCTATACAGATGTAATTAAAGGTGATGGAAGATGATAAATTGATATACGTATCCTCACAGATCTCACATTTGATCTGCTTTTCTTACTTGGGTTCTTGTTAAGGCATTTGAAAGATTTATTGTTCTTTTCTTTACAACACAGGACCATATGATTGTAGAAGAAACATTCAATTTTAGGTAGTTGGGTTCACTAAGAGAGTGTTTGTTGATATGAGGTTATCAAGCTATTCATTACTTAATTTGACAACTACATATGCGGTAGAATGTTCAAACAATCTAATCATTTGTTGGAAGATGATTACTTAAAAAATCCTTTTTTAACTTCAATAATGGTTCATGAAGAGATGGCTAAAAGAATAGAATACTAAAAATCTCCACCAAAATGAAATTTTAAAGACAAACTTGGATCCAAAGTGGATCTCTATTCAACTTTGACCAAATTAAGATGTCATTGGATCGAGGAGTCTAATATTAATAATCCAAAATGAAATAATTTATGGGCTTTAAACTGTTTAAATATGATTTAGAAACCCCTATGCTTTGCATCATGAGATTAAAACTTAAGTAGTTTAAATAATATAAAATTATACATGCTTTTTATCACTTGACGCAGAAATTTGGAGTCTCTAAATTATATGATTTTAGTAGATCACATACTATAACTTGGATTACAATGCTTTATCCCCATAATCCAATCATCATCTTATTAGATCTCCATGGACATCGACTTTATCAGATCCTTTTCTAAATTTCAAGGGAATAAAATCACATTGTTTGATACTCATTCTCTCCACCTCTGACTTTAAAGTGCGAGACACAACTCTGTAGGAGGCTAAATGCAATCTACATATCAAGTATTTACATATGTACACATATAGATAATAAATATTATAGGAATTCCAAGAGTTATGATCATTAATGTACTTGTATGGAATTAAGGGCTACTACTGGACTGATTATCGGCATGCATTCAATTTAACTCTTGATAACTCGTAACAAAATGGGTTACAACTAAAGTTAGCTCTTATCTCCATGATGGAAACAGACATATGAGATCTTTAGGAATTCTATATAAAAGGATCTTTATCCTAATAGAAAAGGTAGCCTGTAAATAAATTCAACATTATATAGCATAAAGTTTTACTTGAGTTTGTTTTTAATAAATGTATTGAGTGTTAGTGTCTGAGATATTCTACAAGAACACTTAGATTGTCTTTGGATAAAACATTTTATTTTTTTAAATTTTGAAATACAACATTTTAAAACATAATATTCCAAAATTTTAAAATTTTATAAATTTCTAGTTTGATAGTTGCTCTTAAAAATAAAATTTTGTCTAAGGATTGTAAATTTTTTTATAAATATTATTTGTATAAATTCATATAACTTTGCTATATATATATAATTATTTAATATTTATTTCAATAATACTTATCAATATTTTTAAGATTTATTTATTAAATATTAATATTTATAATTAATATTAAAATATTTTATTTAATATTATTGTACATATTAAAATATTTATAAATATAATTAAAAATTCTTTAATTAAATCTATATCTTTATTATAAATATTGTGTTAACTAAAAATAATTTTATTTTATATAAATACTTTTACTACTAAGGAAATTTTCATGAGAAATTGGTAAATGATATTTCTAAATGTGAAATTTATAAATTACCACTTATAGTGATAAAATAGCCAAATAAAGAAATTTTAGTATGCAATTCTAAAATCTTCACTCAAATAAATAATCTCTCTTGAAAATCTCCCATTTAAACATACCCTCAAAAAATTCAGAGTTAATTTTATTTAGATTTGAACATCAAAATGATATAAGCATTCCACTACAATACACGGACGTATGTATCAATTTCTCGCGTAGATCAGCTCTTAAGAATTGAAATGAGATGATTGAAGGTAGAAGGATTACCATTTTGTCGCCCCATAAACAGACACGGAGGGACAGGAAGGAAGCGCCACCGTCAAGCCCGACCCGATGTTGAGGACCGCACCTCGAGCATCCCCGGCAGGACCGCCCCCGTCACCGCCGTGAAAGCCTCCAAATTGACCTTGATCATGTTCATCCAAATCTCGATCTCCACCTCATGGAAGAACCTGGGCATCGGCTCGGCAACGCCGGCATTGTTGACGAGCACCCCGACATCGAGCCCTTCGATCGCCTCCCGAAGCCGGACGATCCCATCTTCGACATCGCCCGAGAGGTCGAAGACCACGTTCTTTATCCGAAGGCATGTCGGGATTCCGGCCAACGAGGACAAGGTTGAGACCTTCCCGGGCCAGCTCGAAGGCAACGGCATTGCCGATGCCGTCGGTGGCGCCGGTGACCACCGCGCACGAGCCGTAGCACAGGCGGAGGTCCTTCGCCGGCCGTAGGACTAGGTATGCGTAGGCCGATCGGAGGAAGCCGACGGAGAATTTGGCCAGCGAGAGGAGGAGAAGCCAAGGGGGCAGGGTTGTCAGGTGGTGAAGAAAAGCCAACGCCATTGGAGTTTGGGAGGGAGGGAGGGAGAGTTGCAGGTGGTTCACGTCGCGGACGCCGACGTTGTTTTAGCCTTCAGATGTGCGGAATTGATCGGCGGTTTCGGTAAATAGATAGAGTTACCATAATTATGGTGGATGGATGAATACAAATTTACGCAATTTTAGGCTGCGTTTGAAACAGGGCATACGAGATATTTTTTTTATTTTTAAAATTTATAATTAAAAAATAAATTTAAAAAGATTAATCATAAGGATAATTCATAAACTTATTTTATAGAAAATGATGAGGCCAGTTAACAAGCCCATGAGCGGCAGTTTGTTTTGGAACTGACCGGATCTTCGAGAGCATGGGCCACCGACTCGATTGCAATGCCCCTGCTTCCTCCCGATAAACCATGGAATTCCACTGTAAATAGAAACGCCCTCGCAACCGCCAGATCAAGCTCCAGCCGCCGCCCTCTCCTCCAGAAGAACGCCCATCCTTTATATATCAAAACTCTCCTGAAGCTTAGAAAGGAGGCTCTCTCCATTCCAACCCCCACACCATCTACGGCCAGCTCGCCACCGGCGCCCGTGTCCTCGACGTCCGCATCCAGGAGGACCGCCTCCCACCCCCCGCGATGGGTGCAGTTCTCCAAGCAAGTCGAGCGCCGGAAGACCATCGCCGCCGAGAAGAAGATCCTCGCCGACCTCCTGGAGTCCGCCAGCGACCAGTTTCCCGGCTCCGACTACCGCCCTCCCGACCACAAGGCCTAGATGTCAGCCCTCGGCCCCGACCGCCTCCATGTCAACCATATAGTCTGGCCGGGCACGCATGACTCCGCCACCGACAAGATCGGCATCCACTTCGTCTCCCGGCCCTTCGCCCAGTGCCAGTCCTGCTCCATCTACGGCCAGCTCGCCACCGGTGCCCGCATCCTCGACGTCGCATCCAGGAGGACCGCCGCGTCTGCCACGGCGTCCTCACCACCTACTCCATGGACGTCGTCATCGACCAAATCAAACGCTTCTTATCGGAGACCAGGGATGAAATCATCATCCTCGAGGTCCGCACCGAGTTCGGCCATGACGACCCGCCGGACTTCGACAAGTGCCTCGTCGACCGGCTCAGCGACTTCTTGATCCACCAGGACGACACCGTCTTCACCAAAACCGTGCCGAATTGCTTCCGAAGAGAATTATTTGCTGATAGGTTGCAGATCTTCTCCATGGATTTTATTGATAAGGATTTTGTGGATGCATGCGAGGGGGTGACCCATGCGAGAGTAGAAGAAGATTGAATGGCTTTAACCGTCAGACTCTTTCTGGAATGGAGATCCCTCAATGGCGATCCGTCAATGCCCCTGCATGCAACGAAATCCCTAGTGCTGGAAAAGAGTAAGTTACTCTTCAACTGGTTAGCCATGGAACATGCTGTTGCTGTGGCCATGGGCATCAATGACCTCAGTCCTCGGAAATCTCACCGGCCTACCACCATCCACGAGCCGAGAGATAGCAAAATGCGAAGGAGAGGGAGACCTAGAGAAGACCTAAATTGGAGGTCCATGAGCAACGACCAAACACCTTCACGCGCCTTAGAAGATATTAGTGTGCGAAAGCATCAGCTTCTCTTTCTTGCTAAGGGATCAAGGGTTTGGGGTTGAGTCTGCGAAGGAATGGAGCAGCGATTAGCGAACACTTGGCGGATGACTGTCAATGAGAAGAAGTTCACAGAGGCCGCGCTCCTTTCGGACCTCAGAGTCGACGGCCGCCGGCCTTTTGATTACCTTGCTGTCGATCGCCACAGAGGCGACCACCACTATTCCGGAGAGCGAAATAGGAGGCTACGCAATAGTATCCTCTGCATGAAGGGAAGATCTCTCTCTCTAAAATGTTACTTGATTACAAAACTCCTGTTCTACAGACCACTGACTTGAGCGTCGGAGGGTCCCCGCCGGAACTACCGGCCCGGGATTTTTTGCAGGCTTTCAGAGGAAGAAGGCGACCTCTTCGTGTTCCTGAAGGCCCATGGAGACCTTAGTTCACCCAACGCTCATCACAAGTGATTTGGTAGCAACAGATTGCCGCGCCAGGTAGGGGAGGTCAGCGATGCTGGTTTGCAGATCTCGCCGTTCCCTCAAAGGCCCGCAAGAATTTCTGCCCACTTGGCGCTCATTAAAGGTGATTTGGCGACAACAGATTGGCGCGCCAGGTAGGGGGGAGATCGTGAGTAACAAGGCATGTAGGGGAGAAGGTGACAAAGCTCTCACTCCCTCCTTACCCGAAGAAGAGATGGTGGTGACTCGTGCTCAAGAAGCTTCCACCAGCCTGGCTGGGGGGCAGCCAGCGAGGGCCGAGCAGCCGGAGGCCCTCCCGCCAATTCATCCCTCACCACCATGCCAAGGTGATAGGGTCACCGCCCTCGCTCAGGAGGTGCGGTCCCTTGCTGCGGTGATTCAGGAACTCCAACAACAGTCGGTGGCCGCTCAACCTCTGCCGCCACCCCACTCCTTGGAAGAAGTTGCGGTGCAGCCCAGCCAACAATCCACCCGTGGAGGACAATCCCGACGGAAGGCTCACCGCCGTCGGGACGTTCCCACCAGAAGGAGATCTCCTGACAGTCCCTCTCCCCGGCGATCCCGGGACAAGGCCCCGGGGAAGGGTATAGCCCGTCGACGCCGCCCGTCCTCCTGTTCCCTATCTACCTCGTCAGGAGAGGAGTCCACTGGTGAGAGGATCCACCTCGAGCAGAAAGGCGACGGGAGGAGCGCTACCGACATTTAGAGGAGATCGGCCAACGATTGGCCAATCAGTCGAAGGCAAAATATGACAGTCGCCCCCCACTGACAAGGCGGATCATGGAAGAACCCGTCCCTTCCCGATTTCGCCTTCCTCAGCTGGATCCTTATGACGGCACTACTGATCCCCTAGATCACCTAGAAAGCTATAAGGTGCACATGCAGGTCCAGGGAGCATCGGGCGCTCTCCTATGCATTGCTTTCTCAGCCACCCTACGAAAGGCTGCGAGGGCTTGGTATTCCCGTCTACCTCTCGTAGTATCAGTTCATTCAGATAGCTGGAGAAGGCTTTTCTCGCTCACTTCGACGCAAGCCGACGGATCCCTCGGGTGGCAGACAGCCTCTTTGCCATCCGACAGAAGAGTGGGGAAACTCTTCGGGATTTCGTCGCCCGCTTCAAGGAGGCGGCGATGGAAGTTTATCATCTTGACGACTCGGTGGCCACCTTGGCCTTGAAGCATGGGCTCCGCCCTTCCCGCTTCACGTATTCATTAGACAAGAAGCCCCCGAGCTCGTACGCTGAGTTGCTGAGTTGAGCTCAGAATATATCCGCTGATGAGGCCGACTCCTCTCGGCGGGAAACTAAAGAAGGCCCCAGCAAAAAGCAAATTCGATCAGAGTCTGGAGGGCCTCACACCAAGAAACCCGAGCCACCTCACCGGGCGGACAGTCGGCCACGGACTTTCGCCCCCGTAGGTGAGCGTTACACCCCTCTGTTAGCCCCGATTTCCCACATTCTTATGGAAATCGAGGGTGAGCCCTATCTCAAGCGCCCCACGCCCCTGAAGCCTGGAGTTCCTCGCAACAAGAACCTGTATTGTCGTTTCCATCGAGATCACGGCCACGACACAGAAGACTGCCGACAGCTGAAGAAGGCCATATAGGAGCTCATCCAGTAAGGGCACCTCGGTCAGTTCGTCCGGAGAGGAATCCAACGGCACCAGGCCCTTCGGCACCACCCACTCAGCAAGCCAATGTTGACAATGCCCCGACTGGGAAAACTGTAGCAATGATCTCCTGGGGAGCGGGGGGCACCTCAAAAAGACATCGGGGGGGTGAGCGAGATAACATTGTAATTCCTTTCTTTGAAAGAGATTTAGAGGGGTAGATAACCCGAATGATGAAAGCGTCGTTGTATCCATGACAATTGCTAAACATCCTGTAAAGAGAATATTAGTTGATAGTGGAAGCTCGGCTGATATTCTGACGTATGACGCATTTGTTTGTATGAACTTGCTTTTGGATTCTCTTCGGCCAGTGACGACGCCCCTCGTTGGATTCACCGGAGATGCGGTGAAAGTTGAGGGAGAAATTGCTCTCCCCGTCATGGCTGGAACTTCACCCCACCAGAGCACGATCTTCATAAAGTTCCTGGTGGTGAGAGTTCCTCTTGCATATAACGCTATTCTCGGCCGGCCATGTTTAAATCTGCTGGATGCCATTATCTCGACAAAGAGGTTGCTGGTTAGATTCCCCACTCCTCACGGAATTGGGGAAATGCGGGGCGAAAGAAGCCCGGTGTCCCTCTGCTACCACACGACCCCTAACCTTCAGTCCGCAATTCCCTCGCCGAATTCTGAAGTAACGGATCCGAGAGAGGCCGAGAAAAGGGGGGAACCGGGGGACATCTGTTGACTTTTCCCTTAGGAGAGGACCCAACGAGAACCATCCAGATCGGGGCCTCTCTCCCTGAGGAGGAAAGGAGTCGGCTCCTCGAGTTCCTCCGAGCCAACGCCGATATTTTTGCATGGGCGCCGACCGACATGCCAGGTATACCATCCGAGGTAATTACTCATAAACTCAACATCAAATCCAATTGTAGGGCGGTCCGGCAAAAGAAGAGAAGCTTCGCCCCCGAGCGCCAGAAAGCTGTTGACGAGGAGGTCCGTAAACTGATCGCCGCCGGCCACATTCGGGAGGTCTATTATCCCGATTGGCTGGCCAACGTAGTGATGGTACGAAAAGCTAATGGAAGCTGAAGGATGTGTGTCGACTTCACTGATCTCAACAAAGCATGCCCCAAGGACAGTTTCCCGCTCCCCAGGATCGATCAGTTAGTGGACGCCACTTCCGGTCACGAGACTCTCAGCTTCATGGATGCATTCTCGGGATACAACCAGATCAGAATGGAGCCTTCAGATGAAGAAGCCACCTCCTTCGTGACCGAAAAGGGGATCTACTGCTATAAAGTCATGCCCTTCGGGTTGAAAAACGCGGGGCTACGTACCAAAGATTGATGAATAAGGTCTTCGAGGGTCAAATCGGGCGCAACATGGAAGTATATGGATGACATGCTAACCAAAAGCATCCGAGCTGGCGACCACCTATCTGATCTAATGGAGACCTTCAGCAACCTTCGTCGGTTTCAGATGAGGCTGAATCCACGGAAATGTGTTTTCAGAGTCGCAGCAGGCAAATTCCTGGGATTCATGGTGACACAACGAGGAATAGAGGCGAACCCGGACAAGATCCAAGCTATCCTAGATATGAGGCCACCGGTGAATAAAAAGGAAATCCAGCGCCTGACCGAAAGACTAGCGGCTCTGAGCCGCTTCCTATCTAGATCGGCTGAGCGGAGCCTCCCCTTCTTCAAAGCCTTGCGAAAAGTCAACACCTTCGAATGGACGGATGATTGCCAAAAGGCCTTTGAGGAGCTGAAGAATTTCCTATCGACTCTGCCGCTACTGTCGAAACCGATGGAGGGAAAAAACCTCTTTTTGTACCTGGCCGCTTCTCAGGAGGCTGTCAGTTCAGTCCTCATCCGGATAGACACTGAAGGATCGCAGAAGCCAGTATATTATACCAGCAAAGTGCTCCATGACGCGGAGACCAGGTACACCAAAACCGAAAAAATTATTTTCGCACTAATAGTGTCGGGCCAACGTCTCAGGCCTTATTTCCAAGCTCACTCAATCATAGTGCTGACGGATCAGCCCCTGAGGACAATCTTATCCCGCCCTGATACCTCCGGCCGGCTAGCAAAGTGGGCACTCAAGTTGGGAGAATTCGACCTGACCTTCGAATCAAGGTCGAGTATGAAATCCCAAGTTTTGGCGGATTTCCT
Organism: Calamus simplicifolius; assembly: GCA_900491605.1. NCBI lineage: Eukaryota > Viridiplantae > Streptophyta > Magnoliopsida > Arecales > Arecaceae > Calamus > Calamus simplicifolius. The sequence goes on along the minus strand of UESW01001442.1, from coordinate 146,789 downwards.
GGTTGAGTGCACCTGGACCGATGAGCAGACCAGGGAAGCCCCGACGAAACCCCGGAAGCGTCGACCACGGATGCGAGGAGGGATTGGATCCTTCATGTGGATGGGGCGTCAAACTCTCAAGGGAGCGGTGCCAGGATCATCCTCGCCGGTCCCGACAGTGTGATGATTGAGTATGCCCTTCGTTTCCTCTTTCCCGCCATGAACAATCAAGCCGAGTACGAAGCCTTGTTGGCAGGGATAAGGCTCGCCAAAGAACTTAAAGTGGAGTGTCTCAGAGCATATACCGACTCCCAACTCATCTCGGGGCAAATCACGGGGGAGTATGAAGCTCGGGATCCTATCATGTCCCGATATTTGGACAAGGTCCAGTCGGAGTCCCTCCCCTTCGCCCATTTCAATGTCAGCTATGTTCCCCGGGAAGAGAATGCTCAGGCCGACGCATTGTCCTGCCTGGCCACCTCGGCCGATGAAACTTTGGGGAGGACTTACGTAGAGCATTTGCTAGTCCTGAGCATCGAGGCGGCAGAGGAGGCCCTACCAGTTGAACAGAAGCCTTCTTGGATGGACGCCTATGTCCAATATCTCACTGATGGTGTCCTCCCCAATGACCCTTCCAAGGCCAAACTCCTCAAGTGGCGAGCTTCCAAATTCCTAATAATGGATGGACGCCTGTATCGGAGGTCCTTCTCGTATCCCCTCCTCAAGTGTGTCGGTCCCGCTGAGGCCGATTACATCCTCCACGAAATTCATGAAGGCGCCTGCGGAACCATCTGGGGGGCAGAGCCCTAGCATATAAGGCCCTCCGTCAAGGCTATTATTGGCTGACCATGCGGGAAGACGCTGCTGAATTGGTGCGAAAATGCGACAGCTGCCAACGTCACGCCAACATCCAGCGGCAGCCCACTTCTCACTTGAATCCCATCTCTGCTCATGGCCCTTCGCCCAATGGGGGATGGACATTTTGGGACCATTTCCTCCAGCCTCCGGTCAACGAGATTTTTGCTAGTCGCTATCGACCACTTCACCAAATGGGTGGAGGCCGAAGCTCTAGCCAAAATAACCGAAGCTAGAGTGAGAGCTTTCTTTTGGAAGTCCATAGTCTGCTGTTTTGGACTTCCCAACACTCTCATCACGGATAACGGCCGACAGTTTGATAACGCCCCTTTCAGAGAATTTTGTAATGAATTAGGAATCACTCAGAGATTCACCTCTGTCGGACACCCACAGACCAACGGAGCGGCTGAAGCAACTAATAGTACAATTCTGCAAGGTCTTCGGACACGGCTTGATGACTTTAAAGGAAGGTGGGTGGAGGAGCTTCCCCAGGTCCTGTGGGCCTATCATACGACCCCGAGAAATCCCACCGGCGAAACCCCATTCAGTCTGGTTTTCGGATCCGAGGCCGTCATTGTGGAAATCGGGGTCCCCAGTCCTCGAGTGGAAGCCTACAATGAAGAAGACAACTCGGCCCAACTGAGGGCCAATTTGGATCTCGTTGAGGAGATGCACGACCGAGCACGGATCAAGATGGCCGCTTATCGACAAAGGGCGGCAAAGTATTACAACGCCCGCGTTAGACACCGGACGTTCCGTCCCGGGGACCTGGTCCCCCGGAGGGCTGAGGTTTTGAGGCCGACGGAGGGAGGGAAGTTATCACCTAATTGGGAGGGGCCCTACCGGGTTGCAGAGGCCCTTCCCCAAGGAGCTTACCGACTCGAAGAACTCGGCGGGAAGCCACTCCCACGAACTTGGAATTCCGACAACCTTCGTCGGTACTACCAGTGACGTGCTCAACTGAATGGTTGTAGGTTCGGATACTCCACTCCTTCAAATTATTTAAATAAAAATGCACTTCTCACGCATCATTTCGCATTACCTCTTTGTCCTACGATCATGTTACCAAGGCCCGACTCCTGCGTCGGCACAAAAGCCGACTCCCGCATCGGCACCAAAGCCCGACTCTCGCATCGGCACCAAGGCCCGACTCCCACATCGGCACAACGCCCGACTCCCGCGTTGGCACAAAAGCCCGACTCCCACATTGGCACAAAAGCTCGACTCTCGCATCGGCACAAAAGCCCAACTCTCGCGTTGGCACAAAGCCGACTACCACATCGGCACCCAAGCCCGACTACCGCGTCGGCACAAAAGCCCGACTCCGTCGGCAGCAAGTCCGACTCCCGCGTCAGCACCAAGGCCCGACTCCCGCATCGGCACAAAAGCCCGACTCTCGCATCGGTACAAAAGCCCGAATCTCGCGTCGGCACAAAGCCCGACTACCACGTCGGCACCCAAGCCCGACTACCATGTCGGTACAAAAGCTCGACTCTCGCATCGACCCCAAAGCCCGACTACCGCATCGGCACCAAAACCCGACTCCCGCATCGGCACCAAAGCCCGACTCCTGCACCTGCACAAAACCAAAATTCCAGATTACACCCTGAACCCGACCATGACACCTTTAGATCACCCCTAGATACCTGGACCCAGTTGTGACGCCCCCAGATCACTGCTCTTTGGGGTCAAGAGGGTCCCTGGCACGGGATCGGATCACTCCTACGGTATCGCTCCAAACGCATATTGACGGAACGGCGCATGAAACATGCTGGCGAGGCCACATCACAAGGTCTCTCAATAAAACAACGCCAAAAGATTGGAATCACAAGGCCGTTTAGCTCGTCAGCAGCCTGACATCGATGGTCAAGAATCAACGCATATTGATCCTAGAGCGTCCCTACTTAGACTATAAGAGGCCTCGTTCTGGCCGACTGGTGTGATTCCATGCAAATCCTACGAACGCGAATAGACCACGATGAGCTAGTGGCTCAGCAAGTTGGATATCGATAGCGTAAAAAGAAGAATAGGGGGGTCGACAATTCAAACACAAAAGTCAAAGGGTGTTCTCTTTTCATGGATCAGCTAAACTTTTACAAAATGCCGACCATAGTCGGACTTGGATACATTGCAAAAAAAAAAAGAGGAAAGATCCAAAACCACAGGCGGGGCTTCATTCCTTCGCTGGAGCGGTGTCGGTTAGGGGAGTGGTGTCATCAGCCAGAGCGGAACCCTGGTGGACATCTTCATCCTCGAGGTCCCCTTCTTCAGGTTCTAAATCTTTAAGGCCTTCGACACCAAAGACTTTCATTGCCTTATCTCGACAGCAATGAAAACCCTGAAGATAGGCGTCGGCTCCCGCTTCGGCCACCTCCTCAATGAAGATCGAGAATTCCTATAGTTCTCCACGGCTTTCTTCCCCGCCTCGGCCACCTCATTGGCAAAGGCTGGAGAGTTCCGGTAGTTCTCCACTGCTTTCTTCCCCACCTCGGCCACCTCATTGGCAAAAACTGGAGAGTTCCATTAGTTTTCCATGGCTTTCCCCACCACCTCAGACATGTTCTCCACAGTGGCCCGAGCCGCCGTTTCGGCCTCGGCTGCCCTCTTATCGGTGGCTTTCACTGCCTCCGCGGCCTCAGCAGTTTTGATGTCAGCCAGGTGGGCCACTTCCTCAGCAATTTTTGTTTTCTCCTCGGAGGATCTCAGCTCGGATTTTGCCACTTCGAGCTGGGTCTTGACGTCGGCCAATTTAGCCTCGGCGGCCATCAACTTCCCCTCGGTGGTGAGAGCGTGCTCGAGGGCCTTGCGCATCTGTTGTTGCGCTGCTATTTTGGCCTGCGCTTGGGACCGGACTATTTCGAGCCTCTCTGCTTCTCCAGCCTGAGCCAGCTTGAGAGCATCTTTAGCTTCGTAGCTCGATCTCGGTACTCAAAGGCTTCTCGTCGGTAGCGATCGAGTCGACGCTCCCCGCTGGCAACAAGGGCTTGGGCATGGTTGAAGATGTTTACCATCTACACATCTCGGCCAATGTCACTTACCTAAAGTAGGTACATGGAAAACGAACAGGATTAGAAGGTAAATGGCTGCTTACCCGGAGCATGGCCGTCTGACCATCTTTGAAGAGGATTCGGAGTTGGTCCGGATTATCTCCTCCCGAATCGCAGGAGTAGATGCCGCCGACAGCAGCTTCTCGGCGAGGTGGGAGTGGTTCATAAGAGACGCCACGAGGAAACTGGTCCCATCCTGTCCCCTATGGGCTCGAATGCGGCATTGCGGGCCTCGTAGCTAACGATGGCCTTCTGCCTCTTATCAACCGAAGCCTCTCTACTGGCCTGAGGATCATCCCTCAGGGCCGGCCCAGTAGTCGATGGATCCGGGTGCTCGGTCGACTGACTGGCATGAGCCCTTGACTCCTCGGGCAGCGTACCGCAGTCTGGTCAGCAGACTCCGACGGGGGCAGCGGTGCGGGAGATTGCCATGATGGCAGCGGAGTAGGCGACGTCGTGGAGGCTGTGGCGATGATTGCACAGGAGATCGAAAAGGAGGGGGCGATGGAGTAGGAAGTTTGGGGATGTCCCGGGGGCAGGTGGCGATTGGGATCGAGGCCTTTTTCTCGATCCCTCGGCTCCATCATTTTGCCCTCTCCTCTTCTTAAGGGCAGCTTTGTGAAAGGCCCCGGCTGAGATGTTGATCTTCATAGCTGCACGAAAACGAATATGCTATTAAAAAAAAAAAGAAGAGAGAAGGGATCAAAAGGAAAATGTCATCTTTAAAGAGGCCCTCACCGTCATCAGGGGTGCTGGCGTGTCGGAGGTTGTCCTCCGACAATATCTCTCGGTATGATGGGAGTGCGGTTGCCAAGAGAAGATTGAAGGCTTCTTGATATCTCGGTACTACCGAGATGTTCTTGTTAGCCTCAGTATTGGGTGTACCCCATTCCCTCCTTATCCCCTCCACTTCGGCGAAGAAGAACCGGGATTTCCACCCCTTTATGGACGAAGGGAGACCTAACCTAAGGGCCCTACCTGGCCGGGGGCAAATAGCCACCAGCCGAATTGAGCCCGAATGGTATACAGGCTGCGAAAGAGGGAAACGTTACTCGGGAGACCTTGGAGGTGAGTCAACACCAAGAAGGCACAAATGGCACTAATGGAATTGGGGACTAGTTGAGCTGGGACCAACTCGTACCTATCGAGGAGATTGATGATGAAAGGGTGAAGAGGAAGACGAAGACCGGCCTTAAAAAACTCCTCATAAAGGGCTATTCCCCGAGGGGGAGAGGTTACCCTATCGTTGGGGCCCGGTGCGATCAGTTGCACCTCTTTGGGTATGTTATAGGCTGCCCTAAAGGTCGCAAGGTCAACGGAAGTGACAGTGGAGGCGGTCCCCTCAGGGAACCACTGCTCGCCCTGGAAGACGGAGCTGCCCTAGGATGTGGGGTTACAGCTGCTGACGGACTCCTAACCGGCAGTTCCTTGGCCATGGCCCTAGGGGTCGGAGAGGTATGGTTTGTGGAGGACCAAGAGGATGAATAAGAAGAAGATAACTGTGAAGGCATGGGGAACTAACTGGACAGAGGAAGAAGGAGTTGGAGGAGCTCTCGAGCTGGAAGGGGAAAAGGCTCTGCACGGTAGGTCAAATCGAAGCTAGGGCACATCCTTGCTTATAAAATTTTTATCGGCATCTTCAAAATGTCCCGCCCAATGTGCCTGCCACGCGGATGCTATCCATTGAGGAGAACTCTGCGACGATGCTTCGGGCGCACGATAGATGGAACCCCCCGACCAATTAGATGTATCGGTGCCAGTGATTTGATGGCTTAATGATGATCGCCGATATCTTGGGGATCCCAGACTGTTCCTTGACCTTGAGGCGAATCCGACGGTTAGGATGCGCAGATGAAGACAACCCTTTCGCTTGGATGGTGACACCAGCTCAGGGACGGGGGGGCATCTAATATGGCCGATCGGGTCAAAGAACACGCAAGCCAATTACTTGGTGATTGGGCTCAACACGGCCTACCCCGACTTTCGTGTCGGCCGCGGCCCATTTCAACCTCCACATTGGCCACGGCCCACCTCGACCTCCATGTCGGCCGTAGCCAGTTTAGGCCTTGATCACGGTGTAGGCGTTGGCCACGGCCCATCTCGACCTCCGTGTCGGTTGAAACTAGTCTGGGCCTTAGTCACGGTGTCGGCATCGGCCGCAGCCCATCTCGACCTCCGCATTGGCCACGGCCCACCTCGACCTCCGCGTCGGCCGCAGCCAGTCTAGGCCTTGGTCACAGTGTCGGCGTCAGCCATGGCCCACCTCGACCTCCTTGTCGGCCGCAGCCAGTCTAGGCCTTGGTCACGGTGTCGGCGTCGGCCACAGCCCACCTCGACCTCCTCGTCGGCCGCGGCCAGTCTAGGCCTTGGTCACGGTGTCAGCGTCGGCCACGGCCCACGTCGACCTCCTCATCGGCCGTAGCCAGTCTAGGCCTTGGTCACGGTGTCGGCGTCGGCCACGGCCCATCTCGACCTCCGTGTCGGCCACGGCCTATCTCGACCTCCGCATCGGCCATGGCCCATCTAGACCTCCTCATCGGCTATGGCCCACCTTGGCTTCCGTATTGGCCATAGCCAGTCTAGGCCTTGGTTACGGTGTCGGCATCAGCTTCGGTGTCAGCCCCGAAGTCGGTCTAGGCATCGGCCTCCGGCGGCAATCATCCACGTTCAAGCTACGTGGTCCACTTCCCTCGAGAATGGCGGACCACATCACCACGAGTATGCCCGGCTACGCGCGCGGTGGACGTGCTCCCTCCTGACGCCGCTAACAACGGGCGTGGCCCCACAATCAGTCCCATGACCCATACTTTGTGGCACGTTGAAGACCAGAAATTAATAATCGTATGAAGGAGACTTGACCACGACAGATGGATGGTAAGAGGGATTCTCGAACAGGTATAAAAGGCCTCCAGCCCTTGAGGTAGGGGGCTCAAGCTCTATCTAATCATTACAACGATATCCATTCCTGTTCCCCAAATCACTAACTTGGGCGTTGGAGGGTCCCCGCCGGAGCCACCGGTCCGAGGCTTTCCTTGCAGGTTCCCGAGCGAAGGAGGAGTTCTCGCCATTCCCTCAAAGGCCCGCAAGAATTTCTGCCCACTTGGCGCTCATTAAAGGTGATTTGGCGACAACAGATTGGCGCGCCAGGAAGGGAAGATCTCTCTCTCTCTAAAATGTTACTTGGTTACAAAACTCCTGTTCTACAGACCACTGACTTGAGCGTCGGAGGGTCCCCATCGGAACTACCGGCCCAGGATTTTTTGCAGGCTTTCAGAGGAAGAAGGCGACCTCTTCATGTTCCGGAAGGCCCATGGAGACCTCAGTTCACCCAATGCTCATCACAAGTGATTTGGTAGCAACAGATTGTCACGCCAGGAAGGGGAGGTCAGCGATGCTGGTTTGTAGATCTCATCCCGTTTTTATCAAAATGGTGGATTGTAAAGATGTTGATGACAAGAATCTGGAAAGCTTTCACCAGTTATGCTTGGGGCACCTTCAACGAACTGAGCAAAAGCCTTGGAGGCAACATCTCATGACCACGCAACAGCGAGCAAAAGCTTCCACTCGCTTTGTGGTCACTGCCCAGGCCAGCCATCCTTCATCCTGCCAGGAATCTCCCCAGGAAGAGGTCCGCCATCATCAAACCCACCAGCGACTTAAAACCCAAAAAGCCATCACTCGCCGCCCAAGCACGCCTTGTCTCCTATGGACGGCAACGCAGAGTAAGGCCCATGTAAGGGCAGCGGTACCTCCACTCCAACCAATTTGCTTCCCTGGGGGGCAGACTACCAGCGAGCGGAAGTACTCAAGTCCATAGAAGGAAAGCAGGGGTGCCGCAAGAGCTAAGTACATTGCACTTGACTATTTCTTTCAATGATACTTAAAATATCATGCAGGGAAGACCGGCTCCGCATCGGCAATAAAGATCGGCTCTGCATCATCACCAAAGACCGGCTCCGCATCGGCAATAAAGACCGGCCCTGTGTCGGCACCAAAGACCGGCCCCGCGTCGGCACCAAAGACCAGCTCCGCATCGGCAACAAAGACCGGCTCCGTGTTGGCAACAAAGGTCGGCTCCACATCGGCACCAAAGACCAGTTCCGCGTCGGCACCAAAGACTAGCTCCGCATCGGCAATAAAGACCAGTTTACATACCATTAAAGGAGGGTGCTTTCTAACTCCTGATAGAGAATATCTTGTATTGTGCATAGCAACAATTTCCTCTAAAATATTAAGAAGCTTTTTAATCATTTAGAAATATTCCTTTTTTTTATTTTGTTACCTGAATTATAAAAATTCTATTTGATTATAAGTATGTTGCAACTATTCATAAACTACTTGATAGTTTTGGTGCTAATGACTAATTGCTTGATTGCTTAGATAAAATGTTATTTGTTCTTTCCTTGTGCTTATTTTTATAAGGAATAGTTTAGTGCATATCAAAATTTTGATTCTATTTTTGAATATATTTTTTTCTTATCTAGTCAAATTATAGCTTATTGTCCAACTTGCAACTAACCCATAATGATGCTTTATGATAGGTTGAAAAATTTTCATAGATAATTTTATATAAGTTTCTCTAATTACTACAATAGATAGTTATGATTTAAGGCACCTAAGTATCTGCATGCAGGACGTTGAATCCCAACATGGGGGCCAACTATTAGCCGCTCAGGGACCAACTCCCACTGAGGCAATTGGGGGGGTTGAATCGCCCATCAAGGATGGAGCTACGGAAGGCTCAAGCATGCATGAGGTAATCATCAATTTTCCTCAGGGTTTCAATTTGAATGTACATTATTATTATTTTTTTTAACGGCATGTTCGATGTGGGATTAAAAAATTATGGATGAAAAGTTAAGAAAACAATATTTTTAATGTAAATTTTAAGAAGATGTGATTTTTTTCATATTTAATTTATCTATGAAGAAAAAGATATTTCAATAAGATTAATATAAAAAATAAAAATACTATTAATATTTTATTAAAATCATGAATATGTAAAGATGAGATGTGAGAGAGCGGTGATAATTTAATATTTTATTAGTTTCAATATTTTTACTTTATTTTTGTTACTTTTATACATCCCTTATGTATTACCACCATATAAGATGTAACGGAGGAAACTGTCATCTTCCTTAAAAATTTAATCCCATATTAAATATTCTAGGTATTCTTGAGAGGGGATAAAAAATAATACTCGTACGAAGGAAATAAAAAATAACAAAGTAACTTTTCATTCTCTCTTAAACCCAAACCAAATGCATCCTTAGGCATAATTTTAATGTTTAGGTTCAACGTTGAATTGTGGTGCAGAGTTTTAACTAGGTTTCTTTTAGTTTTGATCTAACAAATATGTTTTAGGTTTGGTGTGTATACGACCAAACCCAACTTGACCCCGGTGGGCTGAAATTCTCATCCCCCTGCTCCTCTATCCTTTTCTCTTTCCTCTCGACCCATCATTCAATTCCTCCTGCTTCAGCTCCAGAATTATGGTCTCCTTTCTCTAACCATGACCCTCCTTGAAACGCCTTGTTGAGTTCTCTTCTCACAATACAACAACAATTTAATCACCAATCCTAGTGCTTGAATACTTATCCACTTCACCAACTAGCTAGGAGCCATTTAGGCTTGGTATTGATGATATTTGCCTCGACAAATATGTTGTTGCATTCTCATGCCATGCCATCGAGCACATGATCTATGGCTCTAGTTCTATAATGGAGTCATCATCAAGCTTGACAAATGCTCCAATCACATAACCAAGAAACTGGTTAATCGATTCTCATGCCTTAGACCCAATGGTGATGGATCCAGGGGTGGCCACCTGCCGCATGCAAGGCATCCAGTAATAGTATAATTGATACAAAGAGGGATAATAACTACATGTCATTAGAAGTTAATAATATTTTTAATACAAAACCCTATCACATAAGGTTTGGACTATAGGCCAAAATAACTCAAGATTAATGTTTGGGGCTACAACTAAATTCTGATATATATTACTCTGATGGAAGCTTCACTCTCCTAAGTCTTTTTCCTCTTCAGTTTTGTAGCTCTGAAAGATATTATGAGATTTAAATAAGTTTACATTCAGTAAATAAACCTACTATATATATATAGTTATTTCAAAATTTAATAAATCAGGTTTTCATATATCAAAATACATGCCAAGCTTCTATATTTCAAATACATTTCATCATGTTATCAAACCATGCATATTATATGCTCAAAATAATTTTGAAAGAAGATGCTATATAGTATTTCAAAATATATATAAATTCCAATCAAATCCATTATACTACTGTAATCGACATGTATATTTCATTTTATTACAAATATCCCATGATCATACACTACGTCCATATAAATAGAACACCTCAAAGGTATGTCCACCCTATGCATCCCCTATGGAGAAAGGGTCCTGGTACCAATGTTATATTACATATCATGTCGTGTCACAGAATACCCCATGAGTGTGTCTACATATGACCTCTATTGAGGTAAATCTTAGAGTTAACAGAACATCCTTTGGGTGTATCCCCCATATATAACCCCTATGGAGGATGAGTTTCGAAGTCATATAGCATATCATGTCATGCCATAGTGGACCATGGTAATACATAATATCATATTTACAAAACATTATTTTTATGTCATATTTACAAGGTAACATGTATTATTGCAAAAATATAATCAATCTACATTTCACATTAATTACAATGGTTTGGATATACAAAAATACACTTGTATAATAATTTTGATATACCAAATATTTTACAAAAATTGATAATTTCAAAATAACCATATCAATAATCAATTGCATGTATAAAATGCCAATTATTTTACAAAAATTAACAATTCCAAATAATCATGTTAAATAATCAATTGCATGTATAAGGTACCAAATATTTAGCAATTTCAAAATAACCAAATCAAATAATTATTTGCATATATGGAGTACCACAAATTTCATTTTTCTATTTTTTTAAAATAATACTATACATATATCAATATATCATTATTCCAAAAATGATATAATTTAATAATTTATAAAAATTATTGTAGTTGGCTTACTTACTTTCTGACGCTAATTCAAAGGAGTAAATCAGCTGTGTGAGCTTCTGAGATACCTATAATATAATTTTTTAAAAATTTTAATATTTAAAATCAGAATGTCAAAGTAACTCCTATGCTAGAATTGAAAAAGTCTTGTTGCACACTGTGCCCGGTGATTGACGTGCACCGCATGCGCACGCATGCTAAAACAAAAAATGATGATTTTGCTCTTGGCACACTCGCGCGCATGCAATACGCTAATCACCGGGACCGGTGCGCGCTTGCTGCATCGCCTCGGTGCAGCAAGATGGCGGCGCAGTAAGACATTTCCAACTAGAATCAAAACCAGTCCAAACCCCATCCTTCTCTTGTTGGGCCCGGCCTAATTTGAAGTCCAAAATTTGGGTCCAAACCGGATCGTTGGGCTGAACCAAGCCCATGCTCGACCCGTCCCTATCTTGGCTGCCCCTTAGTTCACCGGAACTAGGGGAAGTGCCGGCAACGCCACCGCTGGACCTCCCACGGGGCCGGTGGCCACCTCCTTTCCTTTTCCTTCTCTTTTTTTTTTCTCTTCCTCTTCCTGGACGGCGGCACGGCCGGCCTCCTCCCACCGGCCGGACCCCACCAGACGCCCCCCCTGCGCCGGTCGGGATCGGCAATGGCGGTCCGGTCCCGGCAAGCCGGCGAGCATGCCGCAGGCCCAAATCAAGCCCAGGAGCTGGTTTGGCTCCGGCGTTGGAGGAGGCCCGGCGGCCCTCTTCTCTTCCTCCTCCACGATGGGCGGCGTTGCTCGCTTCCCCACTTTCCATACCATTGTCCAGTGGAGGAAGCGTGCCGGCGCCGATGGCATTGGGCGTGGCCGAGTCACCCGAACTCCCTCTTCCCCTCTCTCTCCGGCAGGGGCCTTACCGGTGACGGTGCAGTGGTGGCGGAGCAATGCGCTGCCGCGCGTATTTTGCCATGGTTTCAGGTGGGGGATTACATCGATATTAGAGAAGATGAGGGGGGCGAAAGAAATAAAAAAAGTGGGTGATAGAAAGCACTAAAGCTTAGGGACGACAATAATGCCAACCAGTCGTTGTACCATAAAATCTAAGGACTAGACATGCATGCATGCATATTTAAGATGACCACAAGTCATTCAAAGCTGATAGAATTCATTTTAAGATGGCGGCATTATGGTTGTTTATGTGCATTTAAAATTTTTATATTAACGTATTTATGGCGGTGAATCAGGTGAGCTCAGAATAATGACCTCTCAACTGTATTAGTAACTTAAATTCCTACATGTTAACTTTTATGATACCTTTACATCAAAATTAAAATATCATCCTTTTGTTTTCCTGACGAGTATGTACAACTCGTTGTCCAATTCTCGCTGCTGCACTCGTGCATTTTTTTTTGTTAACCAGTCTGATTCTCTCTCAGCCCACTAATAGGCAACATGTAGTTGAGCCAGAAAATGGAATTCTTTTTAGTCCTCGTACGATTTCCATTTGCAGTATCTGTATTTCAGAAATTAAAGTGCTTTGGATGTATTAGGTTATTTGTTTGCTATCCGGACGACAAAAAATAGATAGATGGATATAGAGAGGGAGAGAAGCAACATAGTAAAAAATAATTGTGAAGGATGGGACACATAATTTCATAGTGGTCATATGATGTAGTATTAACTGTATATGAGCTTTTTTTTTTTTTCCTGGTACTTGTTTTTACAAGATATATTTTCGTATCAAAAATTTTCAATCTATTTTTGAATATTTCATTTTTTTCTTATCTAGCTAAATTATAGATTATTGTCCAACTTGCAACTACCCCACAATGATGCTTTAAGATAGGTTGAAAAAGAATTATAGATGATTTCATATAAGTTGCTCTAGTTGCTACAATAGATAATTGTAATCTAAGGCACCTAAATATCTGCGTGCAGTGCATTTTTGCCTGTAATTCCAATAAAATGTTACTTATGATGTCTTTTGGTTTTAAATATGAAAAAGGAGTGATAAGATTCTCAAAATAAAGTTTCATAGTCAACCTCTGCTAAAATAATCTGGAATTTGTTAAGAAGCTATGAGTAAACGATGAAGAGCCTGATCCGTATTTTCAGTAGATTAGTGATCAAAATATCTTCTTTGTTAGACTAAATAAAGCCCATTTAGTTTTTTTTTTTCTTTTCTTTTCTAGAGAAAAAGACATGTGATACGGCTGGCCGTTTCCCCGGGGTAATATTATCTTCTGCGCGGTTTTCGAAAGCAATGATGTGACAACAAAACCCAAGGCCAGCGTCGGCCTCCAGTGCCGGTCTCCAGCGTCGGCCTCGGCCTCCAGCGCCGGCCTCCACCGGCCTCCAGTGCCGGCCTTCAGCGTCGGCCTCCAGCGTCGGCCTCCAGCACCGGCTTCCAGCGTCGGCTTCCAGTGTCGGCCTCCAGCGTCGGCCTCCAGCACCGGCTTCCAGCGTCGGCCTCCAGTGCCGTCTTCCAGTGTCGGCCTCCAGCGTCGGCCTCCAGCAACAGCACCAAAGACCGGCGCCCAGCGTCGGCATCAAAGTTACACGTTAACACCAAAGACAGACGTCCAGCGTCGGCCTCTAGTGCCGGCCCCTAGCGTCGGTCCTCAGCGCCGACCTCCTGTGCTGGAACTCTGACTCCGGCCTCCTGCATTCGGCTTCGCAGCCTCCGACCCCGCAATCTAAGCACCTCGCTCACCAAAATCACGGGCAAGTGTTAGCCTGATAAGCAGTTACCGCTATAAGCGGCCCTTATCCAGCAACAGTCCAACGACTTGCCGTTCGATGAAACATCACAACAGGACGATTCGACGGTTCCAACAACCGAGGTAAACGGGATCCCCAACAGGTATAAAAAGAGGACCCGTGCTCCATGCAAGGGGACTCTCTCTGAAAACCTCCTCTAGAACAATTCTACCAAAATCATATCCCTGTTCGACGACTCACTAACTTGGGCGTCGGAGGGTTCCCGCCGGAACCACCGGTCCGGGACTTTTTGCAGGCTCCAGGAGGAAGACGGCGGCCTCTCTGCGCACACGGTGATCCTAGCCTGCCCGACGTTCATCATATGTGATTCGGCCGCAACAGATTGGCGCGCCAGGTAGGGGGTGCAGACCAGGTCGAAAATTCTCCCTGGAACCCCTCCAGTTTTGCAAAGGAAGCGATGGTGACTACGCGAGCACAAGAGGCTTCCTCCAGCCAGGCAGCCGGGCACATCCCGCGAGCTGAGCATTCGGAGGCCAACCCCCATGCTCCACCCCTCGCACCGACAAGCCAGCCCGACCGGCTTGATGTTCTAGCCCATCAGGTCCAGGATCTGACGACGATGGTCGGGGGCTGCAAGAGAGTTATTTGGCTGCTGTAACTCAACCCCCTGTGATGGACGAAGGGGTGCGAGGAACAGTTCAGTCTCACCAAGGAGGGACCCCGCCTGAGGTCTCTCACCGCTCACCCCCCGAACCTCATCACCAAGGGACCTCGAAGCGACGACGGTCTCCCTCCCGCCGCTCCGGTCGTTCCCGCCACCGATGGAGGAAAAAGAACCCAAGCGGGCGCATTCTTTGCGCCGGCGATCTCCTTCAGCTCCTTCTTCCGACTCATCTCGAGGTGACACTCCCCGAAAAACACCCCGGGCTGAGCAAAGGCTTGACGATTATCATCGACGGTTGGACGAGCTCAGCCGCCGGATCGCCGATCCTTACGCGGCGGAGTATGAGCGTCGCCCCCCGCTTTCTTGCCATATCATGGAGGAACCGGTCCCACCCCGGTTCCGTCTCCCTCAGTTGGATCCATATGATGGAACGACGGACCCCCTGGACCATCTGGAAAGCTACAAAGTCCTCATGCAGGTCCAGGGAGCGACGGATTCCTTGTTATGCGTCGCCTTCCCGGCCACGCTCCGCAAGGCGGCACGCGCGTGGTACTCCCGTCTGCCTCCACGCAGCATCAACTCATTTCGGCAACTTGAGCGATCCTTCCTGGCTCATTTTGATGCCTGTCGAAAGATCCCACGAGTTGCCGATAGCCTCTTTGCTGTCCAGCAGAAGAGTGGCGAGACCTTAAAGGATTTCGTCGCTCGATTCAAAGAAGCAGCGCTGGAGGTGTACAACCTGGAAGACTCCGTAGCCACCTTGGCCCTGAAGAGAGGACTTCGCCCGTCCAGATTCGCTTACTCCCTGGATAAGAAGCCTCCGCGCTCCTACGCCGAGCTTCTGAGCCGGGCACAGAAGTACATCCGCGCTGACGAAGCAGATTCTTCCAGGAGAGAAGCTGACAAGAACCCCGGTAATAAACCACCGCCTTCTGACCGCGCTGGAGCACAACCACGGAAGCTCGAGCCTCCACGATGCTCAGATCGCCGGCCACAGGCGCTGGTTCCTAAAGAGCAGTTCACTCCCCTCATGGCTCCCATCTCTCACATCCTACTGGAGATTGAGGAGGAACCATATTTCAAGCGTCTGGCTCCCTTGAAGTCCGGGGCCCCCGCAACAAGGAGTTTTACTGCCGGTACCACCGGGACTACGGCCACGACACCGAAGACTGCCGCCATCTAAAAAAGGCCATCGAGGAGCTGGTTCAGCAAGGCCACCTGGGCAAGTTTGTTCGAAGGGGGAATCTCCCCGCGACGGGCCCCATGGTGCCCCCAGGCCGCCCGGCTGGCGTGGATAATACCCAACTGAAAAAACCATAGCTATGATCTCTTGGGGAACGGATGGTGGTTCGAAGAGGCCGCGAGAGGGAATAGACTCTGTAATACCTTTCTTCGGAAAGGATCTAGATGGGGTAGTTAATAAACATGACGACAGCGTCGTGGTGTCCATGACTATAGCTAAACACCCTGTAAAAAGAATTCTAATTGATAGTGGGAGCTCTGTGGATGTCTTGAGTTACGAGGCTTTTGTTCGGATGAACTTATCAAGGTCTTTACTCCGACCCGTGGCCACACCGCTAATGGGCTTCACAGGAGACTCAGTGAGCGTCGAAGGCGAAATTGCTCTCCCGGTCACGGCTGGAACTTCTCCATGTCAGAGCACCGTGGTCATAAACTTCTTGGTGGTCCGGGTCCCGCTGGCTTATAACGCCATCTTGGGAAGACCGGGGCTGAATCTGCTAGATGCCGTGATCTCCACTAAGAGATTATTGGTAAGGTTTCCCACCAATGAAGGGATCGGAGAAATGAAGGGGGAGCAAAGCCCACTTCCGCCTTGCTACCATCTGTCGCCCAGCCCGCTGAACGCAGAGTCAGCAACAGCCCCTGAGTCGCTCGATCCTAGGGAGTTGGGAAGAAGGGGAGAGCCGGCAGAGCACCTTCTAACCCTCCCCCTGGGTGATGACCCGGCAAGGACTGTTCAGCTAGGGGCGTCGCTCCCAGAAGAGGCACGCCATCAACTCCTTACTTTCCTGCGTGCCAACACCGACGTCTTCGCATGGTCATCCTCGACATGCCGGGCGTCCCTGAAGAAGTAATCACCCATCGGCTTAACCTCAAGCCAGAGTGTCGGCCGGTCCGACAGAAAAAGAGAAACTTTGCTCCAGACAGACAGAAAGCTATCGACGAGGAGATCCGCAAGTTAATGGCTGCGGGCCATATTCGGGAAGGTCCACTATCCTGAATGGTTAGCTAATGTGGTGCTAGTCCGCAAGGCCAACGGAAGCTGGAGAATGTGTAGATTTCACCGACCTCAACAAGGCATGCCCCAAAGATAGCTTTCCCCTACCTCGAATCGATCAATTGGTGGACGCAACATCCGGCCATGAGGTCCTTAGCTTCATGGATGCTTTCTCCGGATACAACCAGATCCGGATGAATCCGGCGGATGAAGAAGCTACCTCCTTCATAACTGAAAAGGGTCTATATTGCTACAAGGTGATGCCTTTCGGGTTAAAGAATGCGGGGGCCACTTACCAGAGGCTGATGAACAAGGTCTTTGAAGGACAGATAGGGCGTAATATGGAAGTATATGTGGATGACATGCTGACGAAAAGCGTTCATGCCAGCAACCACATCGCGGACCTAGCAGAAACTTTTGACAGCCTTCGTCGGTACCAGATGAAGCTGAACCCTCGCAAGTGCGCATTCGGGGTAACAGCTGGGAGTTTTTGGGTTTCATGGTAACCCGGAGAGGGATTGAAGCAAACCCGGACAAAGTCCAAGCCATCTTGGACATGAGGCCTCCTGCCAACAAGAAGGAAGTACAATGCCTGACAGGAAGAATAGCCGCCCTAAGCCGCTTCCTATCCAAGTCCGCTGAAAGGTGTTTGCCTTTCTTCAAGGCGCTTCGCAGAATCAACAAGTTCGAGTGGACGAAAGAATGCCAGGAGGCGTTCGAAGGGTTAAAGGAATTCTTATCTACCCCGCCGCTGCTAGCCAAGCCGACGGGTGGAGAAGAACTCCTTCTGTACCTCGCGGCCTCTCCTGAAGCTGTCAGCTCTGTGCTGGCCCGTGTGGACATTGATGGCACACAAAGGCCAGTATACTATACAAGTAAGGTGCTTCATGACGCAGAGACTCGATACTCAAACATGGAAAAAATCATCTTTGCATTAATCGTGTCTGCCCAGCATCTGCGGCCGTACTTCCAAGCCCACCCGATCGCGGTGGTCACTGACCAGCCTCTAAAGACAGTTCTAGCTCGTCCGGATACTTCTGGCCGGCTGGCCAGATGGGCCCTCAAGCTGGGGGAGTTTGATCTGTCTTTCCGCCCTCGTTCGGCCATGAAGTCCCAAGTCTTGGCCGATTTTTTGGTCGAATGCACTTGGGGAACAGAGTCACCTAAAGAACTTCCGGCGGCCACTCAACCCCTTGGAACCGGTGATGATGAGTGGGTCCTTCACGTGGATGGGGCATCGAACTCTCAAGGGAGCGGAGCAGGCCTCATCTTGGCCAACTCGGATGGGGTGGTGACTGAGTGTGCACTTCGCTTCCTCTTTCCAGCCACTAATAATCAGGCGAATATGAGGCTTTGTTATCCGAGTAAGATTGGCTCGAGAGCTTGGGGTGAAACGCCTTAGAGCTTTTACCGACTCCCAACTGGTTGCCGGCCAGATTACGAGGCGGTGCACTCAATGGTTTCCCCATTCACTCACTTCAGCGTCAGCTACATTCCTCGACAAGAGAATGCTAGAGCCGACGCCCTATCCCATCTCGCCGCCTCGGCTGATGGGATGTTGGGAAAGGCTTATGTGGAGCACTTAGAAACTCCGAGCATTGATGTACCAAGAGAAACTTTGCCAGTGGAGCAGGAGCCCTCCTGGATGGACGCCTACGTTCAATACTTTACTGAGGGCATCCTCCCAGAAGACCCTGCCGAAGCTAGGAAACTTAGAAGACGAGCCCCAAAGTTCTTCCTTATGGAGGGAAAGCTCTACCGAAGGTCATTCTCATACCCTATCCTCAGGTGTGTCGGTCCCACCGACGCCAACTATATTTTGCGGGAGATACACGAGGGGATATGCGGAAGCCATCTGGGGGGCAGGGCCCTTGCATATAAAGCTCTACGTCAGGGTATTATTGGTTGACAATGAAAGAGGATGCGTCTGAGCTCGTTAAAAGATGTGACAGCTGCCAGCGTCATGCCAACATCCAACATCAACCGGCGTCCCAGCTGACCCCTCTAGCTGCACCGTGGCCCTTCGCACAGTGGGGCATGGACATCCTGGGACCTTTCCCTCCTGCCTCCGGACAACGTAAGTTCCTAGTTGTGGCCGTCGATCATTTTACTAAATGGATCGAGGCGGAAGCTCTCGCTAAGATCACGGAAGCCAAAGTAAGGGCTTTCTTTTGGAAATCCGTGGTGTGCCGGTTCGGGTTACCGCACACCCTAGTTACAACAACGGCCGACAGTTTGATAACACGGCCTTCCGGGAATTCTGCGAGGGCCTAGGCATCCGTCACCGATTCACCTCAGTAGGCCATCCCCAAACCAATGGCGCAGCCGAGGTGACCAATCGCATCATCCTCCAAGGGCTCAGGGCTCGGCTAGATAGCTGTAAAGGGCGCTGGGTGGAAGAACTTTCCAGTGTGCTGTGGGCCTACCACACGACACCGCGAGCACCCACAGGGGAAACCCCTTTCAGCTTGGTCTTTGGGACCGAGGCGGTCCTCCCCGTGGAAATAGGAGCTCCTAGTCCCCGGACGGAATTATACCACGAAGCAAGCAACTCAAACCAGCTAAGGGCTGATCTGGATTTGGTGGAAGAATTGCGAGATCAAGCGCAACTTCGTATGGCAGCGTTCCGTCAGCGAGTGGCCAAACACTACAACTCTCGGGTGCGACCCAAGACATTCCGGCCAGGAGACCTTGTCCTACGAAGAGCTGAAGTATCAAAGCCGACGGAAGGGGGCAAGCTAGCACCAAAATGGGAAGGACCATACCGTGTCAAGGAGGTGCTCCACCATGGGGCGTATAAAGTCGAAGAGCTAGACGGGAAACCGCTCCCTCGAACTTGGAATGCCGACAACTTACGCCGGTACTATCAATAGAACTCTCTCGTCATTAATTTGAATCTGTTTGATGCATGAATAATAAACATGTTCTTATTTTCGAATGAGTATGTTTAACACAAGACCGGATCCGCTCGGCAGTCAAAGACCGGCTCCCCGTCGGCACCAAAGACCGGATCCGCTCCGGCAGTCAAAGACCAACTCCGCGTTGGCACCTAAGACCGGCTCCCAGCGTCGGCAATAAAGACCAACTCCGCGTTGGTACCAAAGACCGGACCCGCTCCGGCAGTCAAAGACCGGCTCCCCGCGTCGGCACCAAAGACCGGATCCGCTCGGCAGTCAAAGACCAACTCCGCGTTGGCACCTAAGACCGACGCCCAGCGTCGGCAATAAAGACCAACTCGCGTTGGCACCAAAGACCGGATCCGCTCCGGCAGTCAAAGACCAACTCCGCGTTGGCACCTAAGACCGACGCCCAGCGTCGGCAATAAAGACCAACTCCGCGTTGGCACCAAAGACCGGACCCGCTCCGGCAGTCAAAGACCGGCTCCCCGCGTCGGCACCAAAGACTGGATCCGCTCCGGTAGTCAAAGACCAACCCCGCGTCGGCACCAAAGACCGGATCCGCTCCGGCAGTCAAAGACCAACTCCGCGTTGGCACCTAAGACCGGCTCCCAGCGTCGGCAATAAAGACCAACTCCGCGTTGGCACCAAAGACCGGACCCGCTCCGGCAGTCAAAGACCGGCTCCCGCGTCGGCACCAAAGACTGGACCCACTCCGGCAGTCAAAGACCGGCTCCCCCGTCGGCACCAAAGACCGGATCCGCTCCGGCAGTCAAAGACCAACTCCGCGTTGGCACCTAAGACCGACGCCCAGCGTCGGCAATAAAGACCGGCTCCCAGCGTCGGCACCAAAGACCGGATCCACTCCGGTAGTCAAAGACCAACTCCGCGTTGGCACCTAAGACCGCTCCTAGCGTCGGCAATAAAGACCAACTCCGCGTTGGCACCAAAGACCGGACCGCTCCGGCAGTCAAAGACCGGCTCCCCGCGTCGGCACCAAAGACCGGATCCGCTCTGGCAGTCAAAGACTAACTCCGTTGGCACCAAAGACCGGACCCGCTCCGGCAGTCAAAGACCGGCTCCCGCGTCGGCACCAAAGACCGGATCCGCTCCGGTAGTCAAAGACCAACCCCGCGTCGGCACCAAAGACCGGATCCGCTCCGGCAGTCAAAGACCAACTCCGCGTTGGCACCTAAGACCGGCTCCCAGCGTCGGCAATAAAGACCAACTCCGCGTTGGCACCAAAGACGGACCCGCTCCGGCAGTCAAAGACCGGCTCCCCGCGTCGGCACCAAAGACTGGACCCGCTCCCAGTCAAAGACCGGCTCCCCGCGTCGGCACCAAAGACCGGATCCGCTCCGGCAGTCAAAGACCAACTCCGCGTTGGCACCTAAGACCGACGCCCAGCGTCGGCAATAAAGACCGGCTCCCAGCGTCGGCACCAAAGACCGGATCCGCTCCGGCAGTCAAAGACCAACTCCGCGTTGGCACCTAAGACCGGCTCCTAGCGTCGGCAATAAAGACCAACTCCGCGTTGGCACCAAAGACCGGACCCGCTCCGGCAGTCAAAGACCGGCTCCCCG
The DNA here is from genome assembly GCA_900491605.1 of Calamus simplicifolius. Lineage (NCBI taxonomy): Eukaryota > Viridiplantae > Streptophyta > Magnoliopsida > Arecales > Arecaceae > Calamus > Calamus simplicifolius. The sequence goes on along the minus strand of UESW01001442.1, from coordinate 125,753 downwards.
CGTCGGCACCAAAGACCGGATCCGCTCCGGCAGTCAAAGACTAACTCCGCGTTGGCACCTAAGACCGACGCCCAGCGTCGGCAATAAAGACCAACTCCGCGTTGGCACCAAAGACCGGATTCGCTCCGGTAGTCAAAGACCAACTCCGCGTTGGCACCAAAGACCGGATCCGCTCCGGCAGTCAAAGACCAACTATGCATTGATACCTAAGACCGGCGCCCCAGCGTCGGCAACAAAGACCAACTACGCGTTGACACTAAGGACCAGCGCCCCGCGTTGGCAATAGCAAATGACACCCGCGTTACCACCGGATATTGGCCTTGTCAACACTTAGGACAGCGTCACGGCTCGCGGTCCTATTTAGCGTAACCTACTGTACATAATCCTATCAATTGGCGGTTCATAGCAGTTCGAACAAATGATGTTAATTATAATCAAAGGGGTGAAAGAGATTGAAAACATTCATTGATAGTAAAGGTTACAAAATTGCCGACTCAGGTCAGGCACAACCGATACAAGGAGAAAAACCAAAAGCTGTTAATGACCATCCGGAGCCGGGGCGTCATCCTCAGGGACATCGTCGGGCTTCAGCCCCTCGATATCCTCCAGGTCGTAAAGCTCCTGGATTTATCTTTACAGTCTTGGAAGTCGGCGTCATAAGCTAGCGCCGCTGACTCGGCTACCTCATTGTCGAAGGCTTCGGATTTTTTATAATCTTCTACGGCATCGGCCCCCTTCTTTTCAGCCTCGATGGCCCTCCTCTAGGCCTCCGCCACTGTCGCCTCCAGATCCGCAATTTTAGTTACGTATTGGCGGGTGGCTTCCTTGGCCGCATTTGTCTCAGCGGAGGCAGAACTCAGTTGAGTCTTTAAAACACATACCTCCAGTTCTGCCGCCCCCAGCTTCTCCTCAGCCGCTCTTTGTTTTTCCTCTGCCACCTGAGCATTGTCCAGCTCATTGGCGGCACGGCGCTGAGCAACCTCCAGCGCATATTCAGCCTTTTCGGCTCTAAGCCGAGTAACCTCGATCTCACCCTTCAGGGTGGCCCGAGTATCCTCTAGAGCCATTGCCGCCTTCTCTGCTTTGACTTGGAGGGAGACCATCTCCTCCCGCGCTTGTTCAATGGCGGTGTCGCTCAGAGTCCAGAGGTTTTTAAGGGTGACAAGAGAATTCAAGGCCTGAAAAAAAATATCCAGATATAAAGAAAGAAAAAGAGGGGAAGGAAAAGGACAATAATGGCACAAAAATTCACCCAGAGATGCGCCACCGAGGCTTCACGAAAAAAGGCAACACACCCTTGACCTCGGAGGTATTCTTGCACCTCGTCCACCGAGGCTTCCTCTATGATCCGTGCAGCCCAACGGCCGTGGTTTGCCAGTAGCGACTGGAAGGAAGGATCGACGCCCCTCTCTTCCCTGGACGTCGGCCCTACAGAGGCTGATTCCGCCTCTGAGCCTGCCACCTCCGGCTCTTTCGCTGGCGGAGGCGCTTCAGCTGTCGCCCCCGCGGGGGGCAGGGCAGCGATTGGAGTCGCCACTATTGCTGCCGAAGTTTTGTCCATCTCTTTGAACGTGGGAGATGGCGTCTCCCCTCGGGAGATAAGTCGAGCAAGATAATTGGAGGAGCCGAAGCTGGAGATTCTCCCTCCGGTGGGTTCCGTTCCACCTCACCGGCCTCGGCCTTCGCCGCGTCTGCCGTGACGGGTTTGTCGGCTTGGATTTGAGCCGCCTCGCTTACGCGCAAGGATTCCACTGTTTTGGCCCCTAGGCCTCGGCCTCCCCAGCGTCGGCCCTTTTGGGGCCGCCCTTCTTCAAGACCTTGGCACGGAGGGGCTTCACGACTTTAGCCCCTCCGGTGTCGACCTCCCCAGCGTCGGTCTCCCTAGTGCCAACCCTCCCAGTGTCGGCCCTCCGGGAACTTTAGCGGCGGCCCTTCCTTCGGCAGGAGGCGCAGTCCCGGCAGCCTTCCTCTTCCTTGCGGCCACCTGTTTAAGCTTATGCAGCGTCGGCGCCATCCCTACACAATTAAAAGATAGTTATAAAAAAAAAAAAAAAGAGAGAGAAAAAGAGAAGCAGAGGAGAAGAGAGGCGAGTAGTCTAATGCTCACCCCTCGCGGGAATTAGACCGGCACGGTGAAGATTCTCCTCGGCTAGAAGCTTATTACACCGAGGAATGTCGGCAGTCAGAAGCTGCCCAAACGCCATCTGGTCTCGTGGAAGGATGGAGGGGTCCCTATTGGCGTCGATGTTGGGTATCCCCCAGCTTCCACGAACCCCGCTGATGTCCGCAAAGAAAAACTTGTCCTTCCACCCTTTAACGGAGGAAGGAAGGCACAGTTTAAGAATCCTATTAGACCTAGGAGTGAAGGACCACCAGCCCGACTGTTTGCGAAGGGTATAGAAGCTGCGGAATAGGGAAATACTAGCCTCAATGCCCTGCAGGTGGCAGAGTACTAAAAAACCAACAATGGTTCGGATAGAGTTGGGAACTAGTTGGGAAGGGGTCAAGGAGTACCGGTCTAGAAGATTAAGAATGAAAGGATGGATCGGTAACCGGAGCCCGGCCTTAAAAAAGGCTCCGTACAAAGCAACCCTTCCGGAACGGGAAGAGGTTGCCCTGTCGTTAGGGGTAGGAAAGAACAGATGAAGGTCTGGAGGGAAGCCATACCTGGCCTTTAAGTTTGCTATGTCTTGAGCAGACATGGAGGACGCAGTCCCCTCGGGGGACTCCTTGGCAACCCTAGAAGGACCGGCAGCCACCGACCGGTTCCGACGGAAGTCCGCCCGCCGGCCGAACGAATCCCGGTTAGGGGACGGTTGACTGGTCGTGGCTCCGGTGAGTGGTTAGAAGAAGGGGTGGACCATTGGCTGGACAGGGAATCGGAATTCTGGGAATGATGGTGGGAACCCCCTCAGGAACCGGAAATGGAGCAAGAAGGAGAGGAAGCCATGGGAACTAACCTGAAAAGAAAAACTCAAGCCAAGGACAGAGCACGGAGAGAATGGACGAGAGATAGAAACGCTGGCGGACTCAAAAGGGGGCAACGGCGGAAGAAGTGGGGAAGATAGGAAGATAAGGGCTATTTGTCCTCATGACGCCATCTCGAAACACCCCACGATCGTCCGATCTGACCACGCGTCCATCTTCAGTTGGGAGGCATTTCGACGACCTGCCAATGCGATAAGCTCGAAAAGACCACCAATGAAAAGGGGGGCGTTAACCTTATCGCAATGATACCGTTCGCCTTTTCGTAGCACTGCCCGAGGGAAATCCTCCCTAATCCCAACAAAGGCGAAATAATGGCGCGAAAACCGGCCACCTAGAGGATATTCACACCCCTTTCGCGGGTAAGTAAGCGCTCACCCATCTCAGGGGCGGGGGGCATCTGATACAGCTGGCCGTTTCCCCGGGGTATATTATCTTCTGCGCGGTTTTCGAAAGCAATGATGTGACAACAAAACCCAAGGCCAGCGTCGGCCTCCAGTGCCAGCGTCTCCAGCGTCGGCCTCCAGCGCCGGCTTCCAGCGTCGGCCTCCAGTGCCGGCCTTCAGCGTCGGCCTCCAGCGTCGGCCTCCAGCGCCGGCTTCCAGCATCGGCTTCCAGTGTCGGCCTCCAGCGTCGGCCTCCAGCACCGGCTTCCAGCGTCGGCCTCCAGTGCCGTCTTCCAGTGTCGGCCTCCAGCGTCGGCCTCCAGCAACAGCACCAAAGACCGGCGCCCAGCGTCGGCATCAAAGTTACACGTTAACACCAAAGACAGACGTCCAGCGGCCTCTAGTGCCGGCCCCCAGCGTCGGTCCTCAGCGCCGACCTCCTGTGCTGGAACTCTGACTCCGGCCTCCTGCATTGGCTTCGGCCTCCGGCATCGGCCCCTAGCGTCGGCCCGCAGTATCTCCCACACAATGTAATTTCATACAGCCGACCCCGCAATCTAAGCACCTCGCTCACCAAAATCACGGGCAAGTGTTAGCCTGATAAGCAGTTACCGCTATAAGCGGCCCTTATCCAGCAACAGTCCAACGACTTGTCGTTCGATGAAACATCACAACAGGACGGATTCGACGGTTCCAACAGACCGAGGTAAACGGGATCCCCAACAGGTATAAAAAGAGGACCCGTGCTCCATGCAAGGGGACTCTCTCTGAAAACCTCCTCTAGAACAATTCTACCAAAATCATATCCCTGTTCGACGACTCACTAACTTGGGCGTCGGAGGGTCCCCGCCGGAACCACCGGTCCGGGACTTTTTGCAGGCTCCAGGAGGAAGACGGCGGCCTCTCTGCGCACGGTGATCCTAGCCTGCCCGACGTTCATCATATGTGATTCGGCCGCAACAACATGTTCCTTGTCTAAAGTTAGATCGCTATATATGTCTTTAGATTGCTGCGCATATATCTAGGATTATAATGAGTCAAAAATCAATTTTTTACTTTTTTTTCCCATTACATGCAAGTTGGATTTTTATTTATCATTTCCACTAACTTGTATCATATTGTTGATGCTCTATTGTTATCAATCATTTCATTCTATTACTGGTCTGAAACTAAAGCCACTTTTTTCCCATTGTCATGCCAGGATGGATCAAAGGAAAGAGAAGGGAAATTAGAAGAGATAAAGAATGCCTTAAAATTTTCTTATTTCTCAACCGGTGTGGCTGGTGCTGGAATGTTAAGTTTTCTTTCTGGATCCATTAGTGATGAAGGAGAAAACAACAGTACTAGTAATGGAAAAGGACAAATCAATGGCACCCACCTCAGGATTTGCATCATCTTCACACTAGCCACTATTATATCTGGGGTTAGCAATATTCTAATTATACTCCTACGTTCGCGCACTCATGTTTCTATCCATATTATCAAATATCTCAAGTATGCAACCTTGGGGTTGCTAACCATGGCAACATTTGATGCTTCCATTCTTTCTTGGAGGGCTATGCACTTCTTGCCTTTGTTCCAACGGTGGTTGTAGTTGTGGTGGCATTCATCACGGCCCCTGGCCATAATTGGTCATCATCAAGTTATTACCAAAGCAATGGTGGCTTGTGTTGGAGTTTCAATAGATGATCCTGGTTTGCTCATGATTATTTAATGCTGAAGGGTTAGATACTTTTAAATTTAGCCTTAATAAAAGCATAGGTCCGGGTGGATTAATATATAGCCCAAGGATCCATGAAATCATCTATTTAGATGCTTTTCATGTAGAAAGCATCAAAATATAATGTATTATATGTTTGTAGTATTTGTTCATGTATGTACTCGTCGATTTAATTAACGGGAACAAAGAGAGATTGAATTGAGATTTGATAGAAATCAAATATCCTGTTTATGACAGGCTATATACATCTTACAGCTATTGAAAGGACCTAAGTTCTATGTTAATGGTATTTTGAGTTAAAAATGAGGAAAAAGGGAAGAAAAGGTCAAAGTAGGTGTATTCTTTTACTTCTAAAGCGCTGAATCTCCAAAAGCCTACCGCTATTCTATTGATTAACTACTTGAATAGATGGCCCTCATGCCACTACGTATATATAAGCCTCCTTACTACTTGTAAAATAAGGAATAATGAATAGGACAAAGCAAAACGAGCAGCGTAAATCATGACTCCAAAACCTAATGGAGAAGAAACAGGAAAACAAGAAACATGAGATAGCCAATTCCTAGTAGATCTAAACTCCTAAAGTTAAGCATGATTACCAAATTTTACTGAAAATTTCATCCCTTTCCCGTCTAATAAAAATTAGATAATTGAATATGTTAACACCTAAAAATTAGTTTTTGTAGACTGACTGTAAGAAGTTAAGGAAATGATATATTGACCAAGATATATTAAATTATTCTTGTGTGGAACTTGAAGATCAAGAGTATCACTGATGCAAAAGGCTACATTTGGATATATAGTAAATTGCTCGAATTAAATTTCTAAAGGAAGTTATTAGGACATGATATGTGGAGCCATTCATGCAAGCAATCTCTAGCAACTGCCACTAAAAGGATAACTAGAATAAAGAATCATTAAAAAAAAGATAGTTATTACTGGAAATAACTACTAATTTGCATCATAAAAAAGAAGCAAAAGTCTTCATTTAGAATTTCTCACACTCTTTCACATATAAATACTTGACTATTCCAGCATTGAACAAGGTTTTTATACCTCCCAATGTACTACAATATGTGCTAAGAGGATTTTGTATTCATGATCCTAATCTAAAATTCTACATTTGTTCCATCTTGGAAGAAATCAATCAAGCATCAAGAGGATTCCACATTCTTAACTCTTGTCAACTTATCCTATTCTCTAAAGTTGTCTCATTCCATTTTGAATTATATTATCAATAATGTATTCAAATAATTTCTTTATTTTTCCCATCATCTTTGAGTTATCATACTTTATGCCATTCTTTTCTTTGTATCTCATTCCACTAGAATTGTAAGTTCTTTTACTAAGATATTGAATTTTCTTTCTATTAATTATATCATTAGATCAACCTTATTATTTATTAGGTGCTTAAAAAGATCAAGAAATTCAAATAATAACTTCTAGCTAGCTATTCTCAATTGTCATACCAACTTAAGATGCTTCTACTAATGTTTGCACTCATCCTTGGCTTTATGCCATAATAACTTCTAATGGGGGTCATCACCAAGGCAACAATAACGATGGCATTCGATACGAAGTTTCAATGCATTCAAAACTATCTAATGTTACAAGGTTGTATTTTTTTTCAATCCTAGCCTTCTGTAATACTATAAATTAATTCGTATATTTCTCTTTATTGCATCATACATCTACTATAATCAGTGCCAAGCAGATATTCAACAACAAATTATTTTACCTTCTTAATGCTTGAGAGTCTAAGGTAGTGTTTGATAGAAAAAATATTATCCATGGATAAGTGTATGAGATAGAGTTTGTCCTCTGGCTATCCCTAGGGATATCCCTTGGCTATCCCATTGATCATATCAAATGCAAAAAGGTAAATCCATGGGATAACTTTTTTTTACTCTTATTTGGAGGGATAACCAGCTATTCCTACATTTTCTAGGAAATAAATTGAGGGGATATCCTATGGTTAACCATAGTTAACCATGGATTATCCCTTTGGTTAACTTTATTCCCAGCTATCCCTTATAGTTACAGCTTTTGGGAATAAAAGGGGATATCCATATCCCCACTTATCCCCTATTTCAAACACTATCTAACTGCTTTGCATATTGAACTGAGATGCAATTAAACTTATTGAAACCATTTTGGAAGCAGTTTGTATGTAAAGACAATATAAACTATATTTCTTCTAGTTTTATAGGATTGCTCGTACCATCTATATATGCTCCCAAAAGTAAATTTTATATTATTATTAATTAGCACTACAATTCTAGGCTGACATAATCTAGACCAGTACTCAACTTTGTAAAAAAAGTTGGAAATAAAAATAAACAAAGTTATTAAGACTTCAATTTTAGGTTCAAAGTACCAAAAAAACTTCCCAAGTAACTCCTCAAGATCAGTTTTTTTTTTTTTCCTCCATCTAAATTGACTATTTACGTGCAATGAAACCTTATGGTTCTTTTGCCTCCAGGCCATCATCAACTCATCTCTTCATTTCCCTTCTGCCATTGCTGCAAACCCTGACCACCTCGATGGCCATCTTCATCCCTGCCATCCGCGTGGTTAATGGCCGGCTACGGAGAAGCAAACCTAAGATTCCATTGCCGCGTGCCTGTAATTGTTGTCCGATTTCCATCTGAGCCTAAGCCTCATTCTCTTCCTCTCGTTCTTCTTTTACTCCCTCGCCTCCTCCTTCCTCTCTGCTTTCCTTGGGCCCGAGTGCTGCCGGAGTTCTGTCGCCTGAAGAAGAGCTCCAGCTTGGCTTCTTTGCTCTGTGCAGTGGTGGAGCAAATTTTGGACTTGGTCATGGGAGGTCCGACCGAATCCTTGCCACCATCGGTATTCCCTTCAGCTTCTCCTCCACCGAGTCACCACCATCTTCTTCGGTGCCAGCGGCAGTGAGGCAAGAGCCAGATCGGTCATTAATGGTAGCAGTGCAAGCCTTGAGGGAGTTCGTCGGAGGTTGGTTCACCGATTTGTGTCGCCGACTATCATCGTCGGTAGCCGAGCAGGCAGCCGGTGAACTCTACTCTCAGTTGATTCTCTGTTTCTAAGCTATCTTAAGTTCTAGAAGTCTGTAAGTATTGCCTAGTTGGAGTTGGGGTGCGTTTTGGAGTCCCTCTTGGACGCCGCCGCCGTCAAACAGCGGTACGGTGCTCCGCTCAGTGATCTAGGCATCTCGGTGTCCTGGTTTGCTTGTTCGACCGGCCACCGGGCTACTGCTCCACCCTTGTATAGTGGTTGCCAGCCTGAAGTCGGCGCCGCATGTGTGTGGGGGTGACCAGGGGTCACCTGTCACCTTGTTATTTATATTTTATTATTTTTATATTATTAAATAAAAAATTATTTATGATATCATTTGGTTCGATCAGGTTTACTCAATCAAACTGATTGACCCACGATTCAAATGCCAAGTCGATTTGTTGTTCAATCCAATTTTTAAAATATTACAAAATAGAAAAGCAACGTATAAAATGTGTTGAGGGGTAAAATCGTCGTTGCATTATTGACTACTCATATTGGCGATGGGGCTCGCGCCAAGCTGGCGTGACACCCTAGTGACGAGTCAAATCACCTTTGGCGAAGTCGGGTCACCCTGACAACCCGATCACACCTTTATGCTTCGGCCATCTATCTGAGCCGAGTCATTCCTCGGTAACCCGAGCTATCCTTATTCCTCGTAACCCGAGCTACCCTTATTCCTCGGTAACTCGAGCTAATTCCTCGGTCTATCCTTATACCTCGGTACCTTTCGAGCCGAGCCATCTTATACCTCGGAAAACCATGTTATTCTTTGGCCAAACCAAACCGAGATATTCAAAATACCTGCTGAAACGAAACTATAGCCGGTGAATCATGTCCAAAAGAGGCCTAGGTCTGTGATCATTGAACCTCAAGGCATCAACCAGCTTTCCCAGCCGTCGATCCTCTAACTGACAAGATACAGACCCCACTGGCCTCGTAACAAACTTGATTCGAATCCTAACAGTTTTTAGACCCCATCCAGGGCGTCTAAGGAATCAGGGCCTTCCAACCTCTCAGGTATGCGCGAAAACTCTGAGACAACCCCTTACGCATTCATTTTTTCACTTACAAAATCTCATACTCCATACTACATTAGAGCTCTCACAAGAGCCCTGAGGAACATCTCCTCTGTGAGAGTCTTCTCCTCACATCTGCTTGCTGTGAATCTCTGACTTGGGCAGAGGGCAACCCCCCATAGCACCCTCTGCGTGCGGACTGTCTTGCAGGTTCCATCCTGAGACGGCGAGACCGACGTCCGGATCAGGAGCCAGAGGCGCATCCGAGTTGGAGAACGGATTTTCGCGGCAACAAATTGGTGCTAGAGGAAGGGCCTCAAGTCCCATAAACTTGTAATCCAGTAGACAAGACTCAAGAATCAGAGGAAACATCCTCCAATGGCCAATCGGAAGAGAGCCACCTCTGAGGCTCAAGATCAGGCTGCTTCTCAGAGGTCTGATCCAATTAGTGGGGCGGCACCACCGCTACCACCACTAGCTGAAACTCCTTCGCCACCAGCAACGGCGGTGACCCTGGACCAGTTCGCCACTCTGGTTCAGCAGGTCCAAGCATTGATCCAGTTGGTCCAGGGATTCCAAGCGATTCGTGGCCCTGCTATTCCTGCTTCTCAGCCTCGTGAGGAGGCCGCTGCCCCTGCTCCACCTGCGATCTCCTCTTCTAATCCGCCTGGAGCGGCGGATGGTCGCCAGCCTCCAGCGCTGCAGCGAGCTGGAGGGAAAAGCACGCTCAGATCCAGGAGAGGGATTTCCACCATCTTCTCCTTGCCCGATCCCTCATACCGCTCTGAATGAGGGGATCAGGCAGGAGATGCGGCGAGAGTGGCATCTGCCACCAAGCAAGCTCCTTCATCCTAGCCGAAAGCGGAGCAGGGCATCCCCTTCTTCGAGAGGATCATGAGCGAAGTGATTCCCTCTCATGTTAAGCTTCCCACTATTGAGCCACGGATCCACCGATCCCGATGATCATCTGAGCAGCTTCAGGTCCATCATGATGTTCCATGGAGCCTTGGATGCGATCCTCTGTCGTTCCTTCTCCACTCTAAGGGGATCTGCCCAAACCTGGTTCAATAGCTTGAAACCAGGTTCCGTTGATTCTTTTGACGCTGCTGGCCAGTTCGTAGCAGCCATCGCCAGCAGATTCCCTCTCCGAGGTCAAGCAGAGAGAGGGGGAATCACTGAAGAGTTAGCTTGGCCGCTTCAACACGGCCCTCCTAGAAGTCAACCACCTCAATCATGAGGTGGCAATGTCCACCCTAGCCGGAGGAGTGTCCAAGGAGGGAGACTTTTATCTAGCACTGGAGGTTAATTACCCAAGAGCCTTTCGGACATGATGTTCCTGGCGGACAAGTACGCCAGGGTGGAAGAATCGAGGAGGTCAGCTCAGGCCAAGTAGATGAAGAAGAAAGAGGCAAAGGGTTGGACAGGCAGTGAGCCCACCCGCGCCGGCCTCGCCACCACAGAGCTCCTTCGCTGCCCCCTCGAGACCGAACTCGGAGTTCAGACCGAAGGTTTGACCGCTATACTCCCCTCACCGCACCAAGAGCTCAGATCCTGATGGAGATCAGCGTCAATCTTTACTGCTGCTTTCACCGAGACTACGGGCAAGACACTGAGGACTGTTGGCAGCTCAAAAATGAGATTGAGCAGCTAATCCGAGGCAGACTAAACCGGTTCAGGGCCCCCCTGAGCCGATTAATGAAGAGAATTGCCAACCTAAACCTCGCCAACTCCCGCCACCAAATCCTTCCGTTATCGGCCATATCAATATGATAACGGCGGCCGGATCCCCATCCTCTTGGCTAGGCGAGAAGGAGAACCCACCGAAGAGAGCTCGAATCGATGAGCTTGCCTTATGATGAAAGATCTCGGGGAGGTGCAGTACCCCCAGGGTGATGCTCTGGTTGTGTCTTTAAACACGAACAATTATGATGTACACCACATTTTAGTTGATAGTGGAATCTCTATTAATGTTTTTCGATGCCTTTGTGAGACTAAAAATTCCGTGTAGAAAGCCTCCGACCGGTGGAGTCCACCCTAGCGGCCTTCATAGGTGACTCCATAACCCCTGAAGGAGTAATCACTCTGTCAGTCCGAGCTGGCACCTGGCCCTGTGTGGCTACCGTGTTCGTGGATTTCCTCGTGACCAAGCTCAGATCCCCCTACAGCGCCATTCTCAGCAGACCGGGGCAAAGAAAATTTTTATTTGTTTGCCATTGATTATTTTACTAAGTGGGTTGGGGCCGAAGCAGTAGCCCAGATAACCGAAGCCCATGCCAAGGACTCCGTCTGGAGATCCATCATCTGCTGCTTCGGTTTTCCCCACACCATCATCACTAAAAATGGGAAGCAGTTTGACAACCCTAAGATCCGAGAGTTCTGCAAAGATCACGGCATTCTCCATTGCCTGACCTCAGTCGGACATCCTTAAGCTAACAGGGAGGCCAAGGTAATGAACCGAACTCTCTTGTAGGGAATTAAACCTTGGCTCAACCAAGCGCGAGGCAGGTGGGTGGAGGAGCACCATCATGTGCTATGGGCGTACCGAGCCACTGAAAGGGCTCCCACGGGCCATACTCCATTCAAGATGGCTTTCGGCACAGAGGCCATTATCCCCCTGGAGGTCGAGCTCCCCTCCCCTCGCACCGAAGGCTACTCGAAGAATCTAATGATGAACAACTCCGAACCAATCTAGACTTAATAGATGAAGTCAGAGAGAAAGCCCAAATCTGGATGGTGGCCTACCAGCAAAAAACAGCCCTCTACCATTCAACCAGAGCCAAAGGGAAGTTTTTCTCCCAAGGTGATCTGATACTTCGAAAGGCATCCGTCTCAAAGCCACTGGAGCAGGGAAAGTTGTCCCCTAATCGGGAGGATCATTATCAAATCATGGAGGTAATCAGACCCGGCACCTATAAGCTCCAAGATCTAAATGGAAAAATCTATTCCTCGGACGTGGAACTCGGATAATCTCCGTGCATACCATCAATAAAAGTACGCTCTCACTAAACTCATTTTTATTCATTGAATTAAAATTAGTTTTCGAAGGCCTACGAAATTTTTATAACTCTCCTTGAAAGCTGCAATGAGAAGCAGGTCATACAATCCTCGGCTGGGCCGAGTGATCTCCATACCTTGGCAGCGCCAAGTAAAACATAATCTTTATAATCCTCAACTGGGCCGAGCGATCTCGTACCTTGGCAGCGCCAAGTAAAATACAATCTTTATAATCCTCGGCTGGGCCGAGCGATCTTCGTACCTTGGCAGCGCCAAGTAAAATATAATCTTTATAATCCTCGGCTGGGCTGAGCGATCTCCGTACCTTGGCAGCGCCAAGTAAAATATAATCTTTATAATCCTCGGCTGGGCCGAGCGATCTCTATACCTTGGCAGTGCTAAGTAAAATATAATCTTTATAATCCTCGGCTGGGCCGAGCGATCTCCGTACCTTGGTAGTGCCAAATAAAATATAATCTTTATAATCTTCAGCTGGGCTGAGCGATCTCCATACCTTGGCAGCCAAGTAAAATATAATCTTGAAGGCTCGGCAACTCCGAGTGATTTATTATTTGAAGGCTCGGCAACACGAGTGATATATTATTTGAAGCCTCGGCAACACCGAGGGATTTATTATCTGAAGGCTTGGCAACACCGAGTAATATATTATTTGAAGCCTCGGCAACACCGAGGGATTTATTATTTGATGGCTCGGCAACATCGAGTGATATATTATTTGAAACCTCGGCAACACCGAGTGATTTATCATCTGAAGCCTCGGCAACACCAAGTGATTTATCATCTGAAACCTCGGCAACACCGAGTGATTAATCATCTGAAGCCTCGACAACACCGAGTGATTTATCTTATGAAGCCTCGACAATACTGAGTGATTTATCATCTGAAACCTCGGCAACACCGAGTGATTTATCATCTGAAGCCTCGGCAACACCGAGTGATTTATCATCTGAAACCTCGGCAACACCGAGTGATGTATTTCTGGAAGCCTCGGACGAAACGAGCAGTCTATCAAACACTCTGACGCGACTAAGACGTCCTATTATGATTCATCAAAGGTTAGTGACTTTTCTCCGCTTAACAGCAAGGCTATACAACCTATTTCTTCTCAAAGAAATACGTACATCATTCCTTAAATAGGATCATGCCTACTGCATGAGTCCGTAGGGCCACCCAGGCCTTTCTCTAACCTACACAGAGATAAACACTTCCTCATAGAGGATTGAATGACATGTTAATGAAAGCAAAGTAGCAAAAATGCTGTTGGATTTGTGGCTTAGGCTACGGGCCGGAAAGCACAAAATGAGAGCGGCAACTCTCAGCACAATCACATCAGAAAAGAAACATATGATAAAAGAAGAAAGAGTAGAAAACTTTCTTTATTAATGAAAGGATTACAAGCTCTTGAGAGGCATTACAAGTGCATCATAGCACAGGGAATACAAAAAAGATCAAAGCTCGGCTGAGCAGCTTCGGTCGCCGACAATGTCTTTACATCCGACCCAGAAATCAGAGAAACTAGACAGGCTCTGTTGAGCCACTGGTTAATCCCAAAGAACAAAGCAAGCCATCCACGAATCCCTCGGATGAACACATGAAGGGATCATAACCAGGCCAAGGGCCCGTGGATGCTTATGTCAATGAAGCATCCCCCAAGGGGGATGCTAGTCTGCTAGCCACTGCCCAAGCACATAGGCAGGGAACCAGCAGACCCACACATCCCTCTTCCCTCTTCACATGGCAGAAGATCCCTCAGGCGGATGAACTGAGGGATTCAAGCTGAGGGAGGAGGCAAAATTCATGTAAGCCACGGGGGGTACGCATGCTTTGCATCTCCTGTGGTCACCATGGCAAGTGACAAAGGACACACGGGAAGCGTATACGTGTGCTCCCCATATGACCTCTGCGGGCCTCCCGTGCGCTCTCCATATGACCTCCAAGAATTCCTTCCTTGAGGACTGCTCGCTCTTCAGCAGCTTCTGCATCACCCCAGCTATCTGGGATGAACCAGCTTTCAAAAGGAAAGCTCAATCTCTCCACTCTCAACTTCAATGAAACGAATGCCATGGGAGCCCTTGCAAGTCATAGGAAAGAAAAGACTTTGAAGGATGGCCTGGCACAGTCCGCTCTCTCCCCATTTTATAGGCAAACAGACCGGGAGTAGTCATTAAAGCAGAAAGCCCCAGGATTCAAAACGCCCTGGTCACGCTACCACGTGGCGGTTCAGGATAAGAGAGCGCCTTTCAAAGCACGCCAAACGCATTTCCCAGGCCATGTCGCATGATAAAAGATTTTCCTCTGATCTCGAATTAAGAGCCTTAAATGTAGGAAATCATCCACCGATCCTTGAGATACGGGCAGGCCTGGGAAATCGCCTTGTGAAAATGACGCCATCCAATAGCAATCGAGTGCTTATCGCGTACGTTAAAAAGACCCGTGTTGGAATAGGCCAACGAGATAAATGCCTTACGCAAAAAACAAAGCGTTCTTCAGTGAATTACAGATCCGCCTCGGCAGAAAACGAGACGACTTTACATAGACCAGACTACCCGCCAAGTCTTGGCTGAGGTACTCGCATAGTTCCTGGTCACCTCGCGCCGAACCATTTTATGCCTCGGCCAAACAAGCCAATTCTTACTTCGGATAAATTGAACTATCTTCCTAACCTTGGCCTCGACCGAGACATTTCCTTAAGCTCAAACCTAACTATCTTACACCAGCAAAGCAAATCGGTCCAGCTCCGAATAAGCAGGATGCTCAATTCAAAGAAAATATACTGACCTAAGGGCACGAATTGATTCGCTCTCCGTCGAGAAAAATTTGTGACAAAAAGATCATCCAAAAAAGGCAAACAAGTAGAGACAAAAGATCTATTCATTAAAGTCTCAGCCAGACTACAAATATGGGAGGCAAGAAATACACAAGCAACCCTTAAGAATCAGGGTCCGGGTCCGTCCCAAGAACCTCTTTGACAATCTCCGAAGGGGCTTGACTCGCTTTACCCACTTCAAATGCCAAAGGAAGAGCTTCAGGTACCTCGGCAGTAGACTGAGGACATTCTTCGAAGCCACGGCCTCACTGGGGCCAAAAATAGCGTCAAGGTCGACGTTTGAAATATCCTCATACTCGGCTTCTTTGGCCCCCGAGGTATAGGCGTCAAAATGTTCGGCATCCAAAAAAGATAAACCCCATTCGGGATGCGCCTAAGAGATCTTCGCTCGAGTCTCCTCCTCGCCGAACTGAAATGCATTGGCACAAGCCTCTCTACGTTCTTCAGAGAATTGCACAGAATTTTTACACTCCTCCACAGCCGAAGCAAGCTGGTTTTGGAGTTCGAGGTTCATTCGACGACTCGTGGATAACTCCGCCCTTAAAGCTTTAAACTGCTCCTGCGTCTCGAGCCCAATTCTACCCATCTGCAAAAAAATCAGAGTGTTTGAGCTCATGAGCAGAAGAAAAACACTGAAAACGAATAAAGAGGAAGATGCCGCACCTCTTCCTCTCGTCGAGCCATTTTAGCGCTCAGCTCTTGAACCTTTTCCAAGGCCTTCAATTTGGCCGCCTTATTTTGGTGAAGACCCTCCTTGAGGTCATTAATTCGGGACTGCTTGTCCCCAACTTCCTGCCGAGTTTAATCGAGATCGTCGGTGAGCCAAGCAATCTACTCATTTTGCCATTTCAGCAGGTTCTCCATATCGGAAAATTCCTTATTTAAACTAGCAAGCTGATCCCGCTGCTGCCGGCACTTGTGCTCCTCCTCTTCAAGCTTCCTGCTCCAACTATTCTTCTCCTCAGCATGACTAGACCTCAGCTGGCCCCACCTCTTATCAAAATGCTGCTGCATAGCATTGATTTTATCATCATATTTAGCCTTGATCTGCGACAACTCCAGGCAGGCCTTGTCCGATTGTTTATGGAAACCCTGGAGCTCTTTGACCTTAACCTCGAATCGAGAGGCCCTTTTGGCTGCGAGTTGGTAAGACTCGCTCACCCTCTCGAGATCTGCCCTAGCGGACGCCAGGGCCCCGGAAAGCTGGCTGGTCGAATCCACTCTCGCCTAAAGGTTGGCCGCCTCCTTCCTGGCCTGGGCACAAGCCCCAGTGGCCAAATTCAAGCGCCAAGTCAGCGCCCTTGTGACCAAAGCATTCTATGAGAAAAACACCAGTAAGAAATCATGGCCCAACCGACCAGTCAGGAATTATAACCTCGGAACAATAACTTACCCGGGAGGTATAATTTGAAGCCATCGTCATGAGAGTAGCATTATTGATTTCTGGCAGAAGGAAAACATCTTTCGGCGCCCCGAGCCGACCGAAGGCCGCCTCAATGATATCCTCGGCAACAGGCTCACCCGTCGAGGAACTTGCCCCCGCGCGCAAAACGGATTTCATCAAGGAAGTGAGCATATCATCCACCTCCGGGCTGTGGATAAAATAGCTCATAGCCGAAGAGCTGGCCTGAGGAACTTCGGTCCGAGAGACCATCCGCTCAGCCTCCTCTGCCAGGACTCTAACTTGCGAGGCCTCGAATGCTTCGGCCCGACCAAAGGACCCTCGACCCAACGTCCCCATCATTCAACGCCTTTTCTTCTTCTTCTTCTACTGGTGCGTCAACCTCTTCCACAGCGTCCCCGGGAACCACTGGAGAGGGATCCTCAGTGGGGGGAACCACGACCTCCACCATCCTCTCAACGGGCGGCCCTACTTGAGCTTCGGCAGCCGCCACTACCTCTCCGGACCCCTCTGCCTGAGCAGGGGCCTCTTCCATACGCCGTGGACTCTCCACCACCGGTAGCTGAAGGACATCTAGCGGAGGGATAGCCGGACGTACTGGCAACATCTTCTCGGCGTCGTCCAGTACGACCACTATCTGGAGGGGGGAACCTCGACGGCTTTCTTCGAACTTCCCCCAATGGCTTCCTCTGCTATCTCGCCTCCCTCCGACAGGGAGGGCTTATCGGTCACAGCTAGTGTTTCCACTTCCTCCCTCTCTGAGGCTGAAGAGCGGCGGTCGACACCATCTTTTCTAAGCTCCTTTGAGTGAGACTCAGAAGGGTGAGCCCTCTTCTCGGACCTTTGTTTATCCCCAGAGCCGGAGCCCCTGTGGTGCTTGCCCAGCTCCCTCCTTATCTGACCTGCAAATGCGGACCTCTTGGCTAAAAACACAGTAGATGTTTAGTTAAACAATGGCAAGATCATATAAGCATGATGACCATTAGAACAGAGACTCACCTTGAGGGTCGACAAAGCTAAGCCCGGCGGCAAAAGGGCATCCTCCGCTAACAAGGTGCTGGCAGAGACCTCCTGACCACTGCGAAGGATAGCCAGATTCATTTTCTCCTGCCCGCTCAACTCCAAACGCCTCCGGGTCCTTTACATAACTGGCCCATCCTTTCGGAAAATTCGAGCCAATGTTTCTTTCGGCAATGAGAAATCGGGATTTCCACCCCTTTATCGAAGAAGGATTATCGGAGATCATCTTAAATGACTTCCGAGGGCCAATGTAGGGCCACTCAGTGCTCCTCCCGGAAACCAGATTGTAACAAACTCGAAATAAAGGAAGAGTCGCGGTCACCCCAACGCGACTGCACATCGAGATAAACCCAACGAGATTGCGCTAGCTATTCGGAGCCACCATCGTCGGGCATATGTTGTAAAACCTCATCACCTCCTGTATCAATGGGTGAAGAGGGAATCGAGACCTGCCCTCAAGCTCTCCTCGTAGAAGAAGACTACCCGGCTCAACTCGGTTGAAACCCGGTGCTCGGTCCTCGGCACCCATAGGGCTACATCCGGAGGAACTCTATAATACGACGGATCCTATCCAAATCGTCTAGGGTTACCTCAGAAGCAACATCACCTGGACCACTCATATTGGATGAACAGGGGGTAAGACACAAACAGATAAGCAAGAGCCCAAAGAGGGAGCGAAAAATCTCTGTGGTAGGGACAAAGGGGCGTTGCAGAAGGAATGCTGCCCCATCCCTCTTTAAATAAGCGCTTCAGAAAGAAAGCCCTAGACGCTAAAAATCCCAATGCAGGTGCTAGAAATAAGGGATAACCCACCACGTGGAGTTTCCGCTGTCACGGCTTGTTGGAAGCGAGGCATTTCCTCCTCGAGCTGTGGCAAAAAATGATGACGAAACAGCGGCCGATCATTTACGAGATCATCATTGCCCACCTTTTTGAATCCCCCAAATAAGACTGCTCCAGAATTCTACTCCCTATATCCAAAATTACACTTCGGACTAGGGAGTGGGGGCATGTGATGAGGGGTAAAATCATGTTGCATTATTGACCACTCACATTGGCGATGGGGTCGCGCCCAGTCCAAACGCCCTGCTTGCCAGCTGGCCAGCTGGCATGACACCCTAGTGACGAAGCCAAATCACCTTTGGCGAAGTCAGGCCACCATGACAACCCGACCACACCTTTATGCTTCGGCCATCTGATCTGAGCCGAGTCATTCCTCAGTAACCCGAGCTATCCTTATTCCTCGGTAACCCGAGCTACCCTTATTCCTCGGTAACCCGAGCTATCTTCATTCCTCGGTAACCCGAGCTATCCTTATACCTTGGTAGCCTAAGCTATTCCTCGGCCGTCCGAGCCGAGCCATCTTATACCTCGGAAAATCAGTTATTCTTCGGCCAAACCAAACCGAGATATTCAAAATACCTCTGCGGAATCCGGCACGGGAAAGTTCGAATCCACTATAGCTGAATAAGATTTCAGGCGGCGAATCATGTCCAAAAGTGGCCTAGGTCTGTGTGATCATTGAACCTCAAGGCATCAACCATCTTTCCCGGCCGTCGATCCTCTAACTGACAAGATACGAACCCCACTGGCCTCGTAACAAACTTGATTCGAATCCTAACAGTTTTTAGACCCCATCCAGGGCACGTCCAAGGAATCAGGTGATCATCTATAAATACCACAGCCTTCCAACCTCTCAGGTACGCGCAAAAACTCTGAGACAACCCCTTACGCATTCATTTTTTCACTTACAGAATCTCATACTCCATACTACATTAGAGCTCTCACAAGAGCCCTGAGGAACATCTCCTCCATGAGAATCTTCTCCTCACATTTGCTTGCTGTGAATCTCCACTGACTTGGGCATTGGAGGGTCATCCGCAGAGGGCAACCCCCCACAGCACCCTCTGCGTGCGGACTGTCTTGTAGGTTCCACTCCAATGCGGTGAGACCGACGTCCGGATCAGGAGCCAGAGGTGCATCTGAGTCGGAGAACGGATTTTCACGGCAACAAAATAAAAAAAAATAATTTATTTATTAATAATTAATTTGTACTTGAAATTTTAAGATTATATAGACTTAAGGTAACGGAATAGAAGATACACCACAAAACTATGTACCAACCAATCGTTTGGATCTCAAGTGAAGAGGAATTGGATCTAAAAATAAACTTGTTATGATATGTTTAAAAAAATAAATATTCAAGTTACAATGCCTAGAGATAACATAGTCTAGTCTCGACCAAGACTAATTAACTAATCTATTACTGGCCTCCCCATCATTTCTTCCGGCTCCATGAGATTGGAAGACTGCCTCAAATTAATTAATAATTGTTGCCGCTGAAATCCGTCCTCTGGCTCGGGCGATCGGGCTGCAGTGGGGCTCCCTCCTAGGCGACCTGCAAGACAGTCCTCACGCGAGAGGCGTTGGGGGTGGCCCTCTGCGGAAGACCCTCCGACGCCCAAGTCAGTGGAGACCAGCAATCAACAAATATGGGGAGAAGGATCCCCCGGGAAGAGTTCCTTCGAGCTCTCGTGGGAGCTTTCATGGCGGAGTGTAAGAACTGTAAATGAAAAATGGGCGTAGAATAGCCGTACCTGAGAGGCTTGAGGGTGGTAGTATTTATAGGCGGTCACCTGACATTTTGGACGTGCTCTGGATGAGGTCTGAAAGTTGTTGGGATTCGAAACGGATTCGAATCAGGTTGTTACGGGGCCGGTAGGATCCATATCTGGTTAGTTAGAGGATCGACGGCTGGGAGGCGGGGAGAGATGGCCGATGGATCGAGACTCAATGGCTGCGTGGTCCCTAGGCCACTATTGTAGGTCCTAGGCCACATCTTGGCATGATTCCTTGTTTGGAATCTTATTCTGTTACAGTGAATTTGAACTCTCCCGCACCAGATTCCGCAGAGGTCTGAAGTAGCTCGGATCGAATGGCCGAGGAATGGTCTGGCCTTGATGGCAGTAGCATAAGAATAGCTCGGGTTGCCGAGGCATAAGGTTGGCCGAACCTCGAAGTACAATGTGGTTGGCCGAGTCGGACTTCTGTGAAGCATGGAGTCAAGAACTCTTTGTCTCGGCTTTATGACGCCATCCTTCCTTACGCAAAAAGTGCCGGCAACCCGTTGCAGCCATAAACGCAAGGAGATAAGGCATTAAATGCCTTAAAGCACGTAAATGCACATGGCCTTTATGAGGCCATAATTGCGTTGGTGCGAAGGTCATAGCGCGGTTGCGGAAACCGAGCTAGAGTGCCGAAGCATGTTGGCCGAAGCATATTTACCGATGCATGTTTGCCGAAGTATATTTGCCGAACTATATTTACGAGGCATGTTGGCCGAGCTATACTTGCCGAACTATATTTGCCGAGGCATGTTGGCCGAACTATACTTTTTCTCTTCTCTTTTTATTCCATTAAATGCTGGCTAAGTCATTATGACCGTTTCTGCACCATTAAATGCTCTAGCCTATTGATTTGACTTCCGGATATTAATGAGGGGCCCTTGGGAGAACCCACGCATGTGAAGTGGCCCTTTTTTCTCTCTTGTTCTCTTTCTTCATAATGAGGATACTCTTGTCGCTAGAATGTCGCCAGCATGGCATTTGGACTGGGCGCGACCCCATCGCCGATGTGAGCGGTCAACAATGCAATGACGATTTTACCCCTCATCACATGCCCCCCACTCCCTAGTCCGAAGTGTAATTTCGGATATAGGGAGTAGAATTCTGGAGCAATCTTATTTAGGGGACGTGTCATTCGATCCTCTGTAGAGGAAGTGTTTATCTCTGTGTAGGTTAGAGAAAGGCCTGGGCGGCCCTCTTGCTGAAGTAAATAAGGTGCTTTAGTTGCACTAGAGTGTCCGAGAAATTATCCGGCTGGGACGAAGCTTTAGTGTTGTATCACTCGGATTGGCCGAGGCTGCAGAAATATATCACTCAGTCTTCGGCCGAGGCTTTTGATAATAAGAGATGCACTCCGGCTCTGGCCGGGGCTTTTGAAGATCAGTAAGAAATTCCCTCCAGCTTTAGTCGAGGGTTCCGACATGTCACTCGGTCTTGGCGAGGTTTCTGTTAATAGGTGATGCCCTTCGGCTCTGGCCGAGGCTTTTGATGATAAGAGATGCACTCGGATCTGACCGGGCTTTTGATAATAAGAGATGCACTCCGGATCTGGCCGGGGCTTTTGATAATAAGAGATGCACCCGACTCTGGGGGCTTTTGATGATAAGAGATGCACTCGGCTCTGGCCGGGGCTTTTGGTAATGAGAGATGCACTCCGGCTCTGGCCGGGCTTTCGGTAATAGGAGATGCACTCCGGCTCTGGCCGGGGCTTTCGGTAATGGGAGATGCACTCCGGCTCTGGCCGGGGCTTTCGGTAATAGGAGATGCACTCCGGCTCTGGCCGGGGCTTTCGGTAATAAGAGATGCACTCCGGCTCTGGCCGGGGCTTCCGATAATGAGAGATGCACTCCGGCTCTGGCCGGGGCTTACGCACTTCGGCTCTGGCCGGGGCTTCCAATAATGAGAGATGCACTCCGGCTCTGGCCGGGGCTTTCGATAATGAGAGATGCACTCTGGCTCTGGCCGGGCTTTCGGTAATAAGAGATGCACTCCGGCTCTGGCCGGGGCTTCCGATAATGAGAGATGCACTCCGGCTCTGGCCGGGGCTTACGCACTTCGGCTCTGGCCGGGGCTTCCAATAATGAGAGATGCACTCCGGCTCTGGCCGGGGCTTTCGATAATGAGAGATGCACTCCGGCTCTGGCGGGGCTTCCGATAATGAGAGATGCACTCCGGCTCTGGCCGGGGCTTTCGGTAATAAGAGATGCACTCCGGCTCTGGCCGGGGCTTCCGATAATGAGAGATGCACTCCGGCTCTGGCCGGGGCTTACGCACTTGGCTCTGGCCGGGGCTTCCAATAATGAGAGATGCACTCGGCTCTGGCCGGGCTTTCGGTAATAAGAGATGCACTCCGGCTCTGGCCGGGGCTTTTTATGACCTGCTTCTCATTGTGACTTTCAAAGAGAGTTATAAAAATTTCGCAGGCCTTAAAAACTGAACTTAATTCAATGAATAAAAATGGGTCTAGAAAGAGTGTACTTTTATGGATGAATTTATTACTCGGTTGTTGCCGAGCCTTCAGAAATATATCACTCGGTCTTTGGCCGATGCTCTGGAAATTTATTACTCGGTTGTTGCCGAGCCTTTAGAAATATATTACTCGGTTGTTGCCGAGCCTTCTCAAGATGCTACTCGGTTGTAACCGAGGCTTCCAAATATTAATTGCTGCTTGGTTGTAACCGAGGCTTCAAATAATAAATTACTCGGTGATGCCAAGCCTTCCAAAATGCTACTCGTTGTAACCGAGGCTTTCAAATAATAAAATACTCGGTGTTGCCGAGCCTTCCAAGATGCTACTCGGTTGTAACCGAGGCTTCAAATATTAATTGCCACTCGGTTGTGACCGAGGCTTCAAATAATAAATTACTCTATGTTGCCGAGCCTTCCAAGGTGCTACTCGGTTGTAACCGAGGCTTCAAATAATAAAATACCCGGTGTTGCCGAGCCTTCCAAGATGCTACTCGGTTGTAACCGAGGCTTCAAATAATAAAATACTCGGTGTTGCCGAGCCTTCCAAGATGCTATTCGGTTGTAACCGAGGCTTCCAAATAAATTACTCGGTGTTGCCGAGCCTTCAAAAATGCTACTCGGTTGTAACCGAGGCTTTCAAATAATAAATTACTCGGTGTTGTTCCGAGCCTTCAAATAATAAAATACTCGGTGTTGCCGAGCCTTCCAAGATGCTACTCGGTTGTAACCGAGGCTTCCAAATATTAATTGCCACTCGGTTGTGACCGAGGCTTCAAATAATAAAATACTCGGTGTTGCCGAGCCTTCCAAGGTGCTACTCGGTTGTAACCGAGGCTTCAAATAATAAAATACTCGGTGTTGCCGAGCCTTCCAAGATGCTACTCGGTTGTAACCGAGGCTTCCAAATAAATTACTCGGTGTTGCCGAGCCTTCAAGATTATATTTTACTTGGCGTTGCCAAGGTTCGAGATTTATTGCTCAGCCCAGCCGAGGATTTATACGACCTGCTTCTTATTACAGCTTTCAAGGAGAGTTATAAGAATTTCGCAGGCCTTTAAAAATAGAATTTAATTCAATGAATAAAAATGGGTTAGAAAGAGCATACTTTTATGGATGAATTTATTACTCGGTTGTTGCCGAGCCTTCCCAAGATGCTACTTGGTTGTAACCGAGGCTTCCAAATAAATTACTCGGTGTTGCCGAGCCTTCAAAAATGCTACTCGGTTGTAACCGAGGCTTCCAATATTAATTGCTACTCGGTTGTGACCGAGGCTTCATAATAATAAATTACTCGGTGTTGCGAGCCTTCAAGATTATATTTTACTTGGCGCTGCCAAGGTTCGGAGACCGTTACTCGGTTGTAGCCGAGCCTTCAAGATTATATTTTACTTGGCTGCCAAGGTTGTTACTCGTTGTAGCCGAGCCTTCAAGATTATATTTTACTTGGCGCTGCCAAGGTTCGAGAATTGGTTGCTCGGCCCAGCCGGTTCGAGAATTTTACTTGGCCCTGCCAAGGTTCGGAGAATTTTGTTGCTCGGCCCAGCCGAGGTTTGGAGATTTTACTTGGCCCTGCCAAGGTTCAGAGAATTTGTTGCTCGGCCCAGCCGAGGTTCGAGATTTTTACTTGGCCCTGCCAAGGTTCGAGAATTTGTTGCTCGGCCCAGCCGAGGTTCGGAGATTTTTACTTGGCCCTGCCAAGGTTTGGAGATTTCCTGTGCAAATAGGCAACTCGGTCGTGCCGAGGATTGGTGAGCAGCACCGGAGATTGTCCGAGTTCCACGTCCGGGGGATAGACTTTCGTTTAGATCTTGCAGCTTGTAGGTTCCCGGTCCAATGATCTCCGCCACTTGGTAGGGGCCTTCCCAATTTGGTGCCAGTTTTCCTTGCTCCAGCGGTTTGGAGACAGATGCTTTCCGGAGAACAGGTCGCCGGGCGAGAAGGATCTCCCTTTGACTCTGGAGGCATGATAGCATCCGCGGAGAGGGAAGTCCTATCTCCACGGGGATGATAGCTTCCGCACGAAGGCCATCCGGAACGGGGTCCCGCATGTGGGAACTCTCTGTGTGGTGCGGTAGGCCCACTGGCTGAGGCTGAAGCTGGACTTCTGTGAAGCATGGAGTCAAGAACTCCTTGTCTTGGCTTTATGACGCCATCCTTCCTCACGCAAAAGGTGCCTAGGGGGCAACGCGGCAGCCATAAATGCCTTAATGATGGAAGGAGATAAGGCATTAAATGCAGGTAGATGCACATGGCCTTTATGAGGCCATAAATGCCTTGGTGCGCATAGCACGGCTATGGAAGCCGATCTGTTGTGCCAAGGCAGGGAGAAGGCGGAGACGGCGTCGAGTCGTGGCGAGAGGACACCGGAGAGATGAATCGGGCCCGCCGAGATCTGGGGAGATCCTTGTCGCAGCCCCCTTGCGGGACTAGTCTGGCCTCCTTAGGTCGACATGGGGGGTCCGCAACTCCATGCGGACCAGAAGAAGAAGTGGCTGGAGAAAGAGGAGCTGCGGCCTCTTCTGGGAGGCATGGAGCAGGGGTAGCTATAACTGGATGGGGAGCTGTATGGCGCTCCTGAACTAGACGGGTCAGGGCCTGGACCTGCTGGACCAGTGTGGCGAACTGGTCCTGGGTCACTGGACAGCTGGTGGCGACGGAGTCTCAGCTGGTGGCGGCGGCAGTGCCACGATACTCATCGGATCGGGTCTCTGGGAGGCGACCTGGTCCTGGGCTTCAGAAGTTGCCCTTCTCCGATTAGCCATTGGAGAGGTTCTCTTCCAGATCGAGATCCTTGTCTCCTTTTTCAAGTTTAATGGGACTTGAGGCCCTTCCTCTAGCGCCAATCTGTTGCCGCTGAAATCTGTCCTCCGGCTCGGGCGCGATCGGGCTGCAGCGGGGCTCCCTCCTAGGCGGACCTGCAAGACAGTCCTCACGCGAGAGGCGTTGGGGGTGGCCCTCTGCGGAAGACCCTCCGACGCCCAAGTCAGTGGAGACCAGCAATCAACAAATATGGGGAGAAGGATCCCCCGGGAAGAGTTCCTCCGAGCTCTCGTGGGAGCTTTCATGGCGGAGTGTAAGAACTGTAAATGAAAAATGGGCGTAGAATAGCCGTACCTGAGAGGCTTGAGGGTGGTAGTATTTATAGGCGGTCACCTGACTTCTTGGACGTGCTCTGGATGAGGTCTGAAAGTTGTTGGGATTCGAAACGGATTCGAATCAGGTTGTTACAGGGCCGGTAGGATCCATATCTGGTTAGTTAGAGGATCGACGGCTGGGAGGCGGGGAGAGCTGGCCGATGGCTCGAGACTCAGTGGCTGCGTGGTCCCTAGGCCACTATTGTAGGTCCTAGGCCACGTCTTGGCATGATTCCTTGTTTGGAATCTTATTCTGTTACAGTGAATTTGAACTCTCCCGCGCCAGATTCCGCAGAGGTCTGAAGTAGCTCGGATCGAATGGCCAAGGAATGGTCTGGCCTTGATGGCAGTAGCATAAGAATAGCTCGGGTTGCCGAGGCATAAGGTTGGCCGAACCTGCCGAAGTACAATGTGGTTGGCGAGTCGACTTCTGTGAAGCATGGAGTCAAGAACTCTTTGTCTCGGCTTTATGGCGCCATCCTTCCTTACTCAAAAAGTGCCGAGCAACCCGTTGCAGCCATAAACGCAAGGAGATAAGGCATTAAATGCCTTAAAGCAGGTAAATGCACATGGCCTTTATGAGGCCATAATTGTTGGTGCGAAGGTGTTGCGGAAACCGAGCTAGAGTGCCGAAGCATGTTGGCCGAAGCATATTTACCGATGCATGTTTGCCGAAGTATATTTGCCGAACTATATTTGCCAAACTATATTTACCGAGGCATGTTGGCCGAGCTATACTTGCCGAACTATATTTGCCGAGGCATGTTGGCCGAACTATACTTTTTCTCTTCTCTTTTTATTCCATTAAATGCTGGCTAAGTCATTATGACCGTTTCTGCACCATTAAATGCTCCAGCCTATTGATTTGACTTCCGGATATTAATGAAGGGGCCCTTGGGAGAACCCACGCATGTGAAGTGGCCCTTTTTTTCTCTTGTTCTCTTTCTTCATAATGAGGAGACTCTTGTCGCTAGAATGTCGCGCCAGCATGGCATTTGGACTGGGCATGACCCCATCGCCGATGTGAGTGGTCAACAATGCAATGATGATTTTACCCCTCATAATCTTGAAGGCTCGGCAACACCGAGTAATTTATTTGGAAGCCTCGGTTACAACCGAGTAGCATCTTGGAAGGCTCGGCAACACCGAGTATTTTATTATTTGAAGCCTCGGTTACAACCGAGTAGCACCTTGGAAGGCTCAGCAACACCAAGTATTTTATTATTTGAAGCCTTGGTCACAACCGAGTGGCAATAATATTTGGAAGCCTCGGTTACAACCGAGTAGCATCTTGGAAGGCTCGGCAACACCGAGTATTTTATTATTTGAAGGCTCGGAACACCGAGTAATTATTTGAAATCTCGGCAACACCGAGTAATTTATTTGAAAGCCTCGGTTACAACCGAGTAGCATCTTGGAAGGCTCGGCAAGAGTATTTTATTATTTGAAGCCTCGGTTACAACCGAGTAGCACCTTGGAAGGCTCAGCAACACCGAGTATTTTATTATTTGAAGCCTCGGTTACAACCGAGTAGCACCTTGGAAGGCTTGGCAACACAATTTATTATTTGAAGCCTCGGTCACAACCGAGTGGCAATTAATATTTGAAGCCTCGGTTACAACCGAGTAGCATCTTGGAAGGCTCGGCAACACCGAGTATTTTATTATTTGAAAGCCTCGGTTACAACCGAGTAGCATTTTGGAAGGCTTGGTATCACCGAGTAATTTATTGTTTGAAGCCTCGTTACAACCAAGCAGCAATTAATATTTGGAAGCCTCGGTTACAACCGAGTAGCATCTTGAGAAGGCTCGGCAACAACCGAGTAATATATTTCTAAAGGCTCGGCAACAACCGAGTAATAAATTTCCAGAGCATCGGCCAAAGACCGAGTGATATATTTCTGAAGGCTCGGCAACAACCGAGTAATAAATTCATCCATAAAAGTCGTATAAATCCTCGGCTGGGCCGAGCAATAAATCTCGAACCTTGGCAACGCCAAGTAAAATATAATCTTGAAGGCTCGGCTACAACCGAGTAATGGTCTCCGAACCTTGGCAGCGCTAAGTAAAATATAATCTTGAAGGCTCAGCTACAACCGAGTAACGGTCTCCGAACCTTGGCAGCGCCAAGTAAAATATAATCTTGAAGGCTCGGCTACAACCGAGTAACGGTCTTCGAACCTTGGCAGCGCCAAGTAAAATATAATCTTGAAGGCTCAGCAACACGAGTAATTTATTATTATTTGAAGCCTCGGTCACAACCGAGTAGCAATTAATATTGGAAGCCTCGGTTACAACCGAGTAGCATTTTTGAAGGCTCGGCAACACCGAGTAATTTATTTGGAAGCCTCGGTTTAATCTTGGGAAGGCTTGGCAACAACCGAGTAATAAATTCATCCATAAAAGTATGCTCTTTCTAACCCATTTTTATTCATTGAATTAAATACTGTTTTTAAAGGCCTATGAAATTCTTATAACTCTCCTTGAAAGCTACAATAAGAAGCAGGTCGTATAAATCCTCGACTGGGCCGAGAAATAAATCTCCGAACCTTGGCAACGCCAAGTAAAATATAATCTTGAAGGCTCGGCAACACCGAGTAATTTATTTGGAAGCCTCGGTTACAACCGAGTAGCATCTTGGAAGGCTTGGCAACACCGAGTATTTTATTATTTGAAGCCTCGGTTACAACCGAGTAGCACCTTGGAAGGCTCAGCAACACCGAGTATTTTATTATTTGAAGCCTCGGTCACAACCGAGTGGCAATTAATATTTGGAAGCCTCGGTTACAACCGAGTAGCATCTTCGAAGGCTCGGCAACACGAGTATTTTATTATTTGAAGGCTCGGAACATCGAGTAATTATTTGAAAGCTCGGCAACACCGAGTAATTTATTATTTGAAAGCCTCGGTTACAACCGAGTAGCATTTTTGAAGGCTCGGAACACCGAGTAATTATTTGGAAGCTTCGGTTAAAACGAGTAGCATCTTGGAAGGCTCGGCAACACCGAGTATTTTATTATTTGAAGCCTCGGTTACAACCGAGTAGCATCTTGGAAGGCTCGGTAACACCAAGTATTTTATTATTTGAAGCCTCGGTTACAACCGAGTAGCACCTTGGAAGGCTTGGCAACACAGAGTAATTTATTATTTGAAGCCTCGGTCACAACCGAGTGGCAATTAATATTTGAAGCCTCGGTTACAACCGAGTAGCATCTTGGAAGGGCAACACCGAGTATTTTATTATTTGAAAGCCTCGGTTACAACCAGTAGCATTTTGGAAGGCTTGGCATCATCGAGTAATTTATTATTTGAAGCCTCGGTTACAACCAAGCAGCAATTAATATTTGGAAGCCTCGTTACAACCGAGTAGCATCTTGAGAAGGCTCGGCAACAACCAAGTAATATATTTTTAAAGGCTCGGCAACAACCGAGTAATAAATTTCCAGAGCATCGGCCAAAGACCGAGTGATATATTTCTGAAGGCTCGGCAACAACCACTAATAAATTCATCCATAAAAGTACGCTCTTTCTAGACCCATTTTTATTCATTGAATTAAGTTCAGTTTTTAAGGCCTGCGAAATTTTTATAACTCTCCTTGAAAGTCACAATGAGAAGCAGGTCATAAAAAGCCCCGGCCAAAGCCGGAGTGCATCTCTTATTACCGAAAGCCCCGGCCAGAGCCGGAGTGCATCTCTCATTATTGGAAGCCCCGGCCAGAGCCGAAGTGCGTAAGCCCCGCCAGAGCCGGAGTGCATCTCTCATTATCGGAAGCCCCGGCCAAAGCCGGAGAGCATCTCTTATTACCGAAAGCCCCGGCCAGAGCCGGAGTGCATCTCTCATTATCGGAAGCCCCGGCCAGAGCCGGAGTGCATCTCTTATTACCGAAAGCTCTGGCCAGAGCCGGAGTGCATCTCTCATTATCGAAAGCCCCAGCCAGAGCCGGAGTGCATCTCTCATTATTGGAAGCCCCGGCCAGAGCCGAAGTGCGTAAGCCCCGGCCAGAGCCGGAGTGCATCTCTCATTATCGGAAGCCCCGGCCAGAGCCGGAGTGCATCTCTTATTACCGAAAGCCCCGGCCAGAGCCGGAGTGCATCTTCATTATCGAAAGCCCCGGCCAGAGCCGGAGTGCATCTCTCATTATTGGAAGCCCCGGCCAGAGCCGAAGTGCGTAAGCCCCGGCCAGAGCCGGAGTGCATCTCTCATTATCGGAAGCCCCAGCCAGAGCCGGAGTGCATCTCCCATTACCAAAAGCCCCGGCCAGAGCCGGAGTGCATCTCCCATTACCAAAAGCCCCGGCCAGAGCGGAGTGCATCTCCTATTACCGAAAGCCCCGGCCAGAGCCGGAGTGCATCTCTTATCATCAAAAGCCCCGGCCAGAGTCAGAGTGCATCTCTTATTATCAAAAGCCCCGGCCAGAGCCGGAGTGCATCTCTTATTATCAAAAGCCCCGGTCAGAGCCGGAGTGCATCTCTTATCATCAAAAGCCTCGGCCAGAGCCGAAGGGCATCACTTAACAGAAACCTCGGCCAAGACCGAGTGACATGTCGGAACCCTCGGCTAAAGCTGGAGGGAATTTCTTACTGATCTTCAAAAGCCCCGGCCAGAGCCGGAGTGCATCTCTTATTATCAAAAGCCTCGGCCGAAGACTGAGTGATATATTTCTGCAGCCTCGGCCAATCCGAGTGATACAACACTAAAGCTTCGTCCCAGCCGGATAATTTCTCGGACACTTTAGTGCAACTAAAGCACCTTATTTTACTTCAGCAAGAGGGCCGCCCAGGCTTTCTCTAACCTACACAGAGATAAACACTTCCTCTACAGAGGATCGAATGACACGTCCCCTAAATAAGATTGCTCCAGAATTCTACTCCCTATATCCGAAATTACACTTCGGACTAGGGAGTGGGGGGCATGTGATGAGGGGTAAAATCGTCATCGCATTGTTGACCGCTCACATCGGCGATTGGGTCGCGCCCAGTCCAAATGCCCTGCTTGCCAGCTGGCCTGTTGGCGCGACATTCTAGCAACAAGAGTCTCCTCATAATGAAGAAGAGAACAAGAGAGAAAAAAGGGCCACTTCACGTGCGTGGGTTCTCCCAAGGGCCCCCTCATTAATATCCAGAAGTCAAATCAATAGGCTGGAGCATTTAATGGTGCAGAAACGGTCATAATGACTTAGCCAGCATTTAATGGAATAAAAAGAGAAAAGAAAAAGTATAGTTCGGCCAACATGCCTCGGCAAATATAGTTCGGCAAGTATAGCTCGGCCAACATGCCTCGGTAAATATAGTTCGGCAAACATGCATCGATAAATATGCTTCGGCCAACATGCTTCGGCACTCTAGCTCGGTTTCCACAACACGCTATGACCTTCACACCAATGCAATTATGGCCTCGTAAAGGCCATGTGCATCTACCTGCATTTAATGCCTTATCTCCTTCCATCATTAAGGCATTTATGGCTGCCGCGTTGCCCCCTAAGCACCTTTTGTGTGAGGAAGGATGGCGTCATAAAGCCAAGACAAGGAGTTCTTGAGTCCATGCTTCACAGAAGTCCAGCTTCAGCCTCAGCCAGTGGGCCTACCGCACCACCCAGAGAGTTCCCACATGCGGGACCCCATTCCGGATGGCCTTCAGTGCGGAAGCTATCATCCTAGTGGAGATAGGACTTCCCTCTCAGCGGCTGCTATCATGCCTCCAGAGTCAAAGGGAGATCCTTCTCGCCCGACGACCCTGTTCTCCGGAAAGCATCTGTCTCCAAACCGCTGGAGCAAGGAAAACTGGCACCAAATTGGGAAGGCCCCTACCAAGTGGCGGAGATCATTGGACCGGGAACCTACAAGCTGCAAGATCTAAACGGAAAGTTTGTCCCCCGGACGTGGAACTCGGACAATCTCCGTAAGTATTATCAATAGGGTATGTCCTCTATAAGTCCATTTTGATATGCCTTATTATACCTTCCTGTCGGCATGTATTTTCATAATTTC
Source organism: Calamus simplicifolius (assembly GCA_900491605.1). Classification (NCBI taxonomy): domain Eukaryota; kingdom Viridiplantae; phylum Streptophyta; class Magnoliopsida; order Arecales; family Arecaceae; genus Calamus; species Calamus simplicifolius. Next base: position 94,132 of record UESW01001442.1, on the reverse strand, counting down.
CAACATGAATCATCACACATTATGTTGCCAAAGATTGCGAAAAGAAACAGGTGCTGCTCACCAATCCTTGGCACGACCGAGTTGCCTATTTGCACAGGAAATCTCCGAACCTTGGCAGGGCCAAGTAAAAATCTCAACCTCGGCTGGGCCAAGCAACAAATTCTCCGAACCTTGGCAGGGCCAAGTTCTCCGAACCTCGGCTGGGCCGAGTCCGAACCTTGGCAGGGCCAAGTAAAAATCTCCGAACCTCGGCTGGGCCGAGCAACAAATTCTCCGAACCTTGGCAGGGCCAAGTAAAAATCTCCGAACCTCGGCTGGGCCGAGCAACAAAATTCTCCGAACCTTGGCAGGGCCAAGTAAAAATTCTCCGAACCTCGGCTGGGCCGAGCAACCAATTCTTCGAACCTTGGCAGCGCCAAGTAAAATATAATCTTGAAGGCTCGGCAACCGAGTTCTCCGAACCTTGGCAGCGCCAAGTAAAATATAATCTTGAAGGCTCGGCTACAACCGAGTAACGGTCTCCGAACCTTGGCAGCGCCAAGTAAAATATAATCTTGAAGGCTCGGCTACAACCGAGTAACGGTCTCCGAACCTTGGCAGCGCCAAGTAAAATATAATCTTGAAGGCTCGGCAACACCGAGTAATTTATTATTATTTGAAGCCTCGGTCAACCGAGTAGCAATTAATATTGGAAGCCTCGGATATAACCGAGTAGCATTTTTGAAGGCTCGGCACCGAGTAATTTATTTGGAAGCCTCGGTTACAACCAAGTAGCATCTTGGAAAGGCTCGGCAACAACCGAGTAATAAATTCATCCATAAAGTATGCTCTTTCTAACCCATTTTTATTCATTGAATTAAATTCTTTTTAAAGGCCTGCAAAATTCTTATAACTCTCTTTGAAAGCTGCAATAAGAAGCAGGTTGTATAAATCCTCGGCTGGGCCGAGCAATAAATCTGCGAACCTTGGCAACGCCAAGTAAAATATAATCTTGAAGGCTCGGCAACACCGAGTAATTTATTTGGAAGCCTCGGTTACAACCGAGTTGCATCTTGGAAGGCTCGGCAACACCGAGTATTTTATTATTTGAAGCCTCGGTTACAACCGAGTAGCATCTTGGAAGGCTCGGCAACATCGAGTATTTTATTATTTGAAGCCTCGGTCACAACCAAGTGGCAATTAATATTTGGAAGCCTCGGTTACAATCGAGTAGCATCTTGGAAGGCTCGGCAACACCGAGTATTTTATTATTTGAAGGCTCGGAACACCGAGTAATTATTTGAAGGCTCGGCAACACCGAGTAATTTATTATTTGAAAGCCTCGGTAACAACGAGTAGCATTTTTGAAGGCTCGGTAACACCGAGTAATTTATTTGGAAGCCTCGGTTACAACCGAATAGCATCTTGAAAGGCTCGGCAACACCGAGTATTTTATTATTTGAAGCCTCGGTTACAACCGAGTAGCATCTTGGAGGGCTCGGCAACACCGAGTATTTTATTATTTGAAGCCTCGGTTACAATCGAGTAGCACCTTGGAAGGCTCGGCAACACAGAGTAATTTATTATTTGAAGCCTCGGTCACAACCGAGTGGCAATTAATATTTGAAGCCTCGGTTACAACCGAGTAGCATCTTGGAAGGCTCGGCAACATCGAGTATTTTATTATTTGAAAGCCTCGGTTACAATCGAGTAGCATTTTGGAAGGCTTGGCATCACCGAGTAATTTATTATTTGAAGCCTCGGTTACAACCAAGCAGCAATTAATATTTGGAAGCCTCGGTTACAACCGAGTAGCATCTTGAGAAGGCTCGGCAATAACCGAGTAATATATTTCTAAAGGCTCGGCAACAACCGAGTAATAAATTTCCAGAGCATCGGCCAAAGACCGAGTGATATATTTCTAAAGGCTCGGCAACAACCAAGTAATAAATTCATCCATAAAAGTACACTCTTTCTAGACCCATTTTTATTCATTGAATTAAGTTCAGTTTTTAAGGCCTGCGAAATTTTTATAACTCTCCTTGAAAGTCACAATGAGAAGCAGGTTATAAAAGCCCCGGCCAGAGCCGAAGTGCATCTCTCATTATTGGAAGCCCCGGCCAGAGCCGAAGTGCGTAAGCCCCGGCCAGAGCCGGAGTGCATCTCTCATTATCGGAAGCCCCGGCCAGAGCCGGAGTGCATCTCTTATTACCGAAAGCCCCGGCCAGAGCCGGAGTGCATCTCTTATTATCGGAAGCCCCGGCCAGAGCCGGAGTGCATCTCTTATTACCGAAAGCCCCGGCCAGAGCCGGAGTGCATCTCTCATTATCGAAAGCCCCGGCCAGAGCCGGAGTGCATCTCTTATTACCGAAAGCCCCGGCCAGAGCCGGAGTGCATCTCTCATTATCGAAAGCCCCGGCAGAGCCAGAGTGCATCTCTCATTATTGGAAGCCCCGGCCAGAGCCGAAGTGCGTAAGCCCCGGCCAGAGCCGGAGTGCATCTCTCATTATCGGAAGCCCCGGCCAGAGCCGGAGTGCATCTCTCATTATCGAAAGCCCCGGCAGAGCCGGAGTGCATCTCTCATTATTGGAAGCCCCGGTCAGAGCCGAAGTGCGTAAGCCCCGGCCAGAGCCGGAGTGCATCTCTCATTATCGGAAGCCCCGACCAGAGCCGGAGTGCATCACTTATTACCAAAGCCCCGGCCAGAGCCGGAGTGCATCTCCTATTACCGAAAGCCCCGGCCAGAGCCGGAGTGCATCTCCCATTACCGAAAGCCCCGGCCAGAGCCGGAGTGCATCTCCTATTACCGAAAGCCCCGGCCAGAGCCGGAGTGCATCTCTCATTACCAAAAGCCCGGCCAGAGCCGGAGTGCATCTCTTATCATCAAAAGCCCCGGCCAGCGTTGGGTGCATCTCTTATTATCAAAAGCCCCGGCCAGAGCCGGAGTGCATCTTATTATCAAAAGCCCGGTCAGATCGGAGTGCATCTCTTATCATCAAAAGCCTCGGCCAGAGCCGAAGGGCATCACCTATTAACAGAAACCTCGGCCAAGATCGAGTGACATGTCGGAACCCTCGGATAAAGCTGGAGGGAATTTCTTACTGATCTTCAAAAGCCCCGGCCAGAGCCGGAGTGCATCTCTTATTATCAAAAGCCTCGGCCGAAGACTGAGTGATATATTTCTGCAGCCTCGGCCAATCCGAGTGATACAACACTAAAGCTTCGTCCCAGCCGATAATTTCTCGGACACTCTAGTGCAACTAAAGCACCTTATTTTACTTCAGCAAGAGGGCCGCCCAGGCTTTCTCTAACCTACACAGAGATAAACACTTCCTCTACAGAGGATCGAATAACACGTCCCCTAAATAAGATTGCTCCAGAATTCTACTCCCTATATCCGAAATTACACTTCGGACTAGGGAATGGGGGGCATGTGATAAGGGGTAAAATCGTCATCACATTGTTGACCGCTCACATCGGCGATTGGGTCGCGCCCAGTCCAAATGCCCTGCTTGCCAGCTGGCCTGTTGGCGCAACATTCTAGCAACAAGAGTCTCCTCATAATGAAGGAAGAGAACAAGAGAGAAAAAAGGGCCACTTCACGTGCGTGGGTTCTCCCAAGGGCCCCCTCATTAATATCCAGAAGTCAAATCAATAGGCTGGAGCATTTAATGGTGCAGAAACGGTCATAATGACTTAGCCAGCATTTAATGGAATAAAAAGAGAAAAGAAAAAGTATAGTTCGGCCAACATGCCTCGGGAAATATAGTTCGGCAAGTATAGCTCGGCCAACATGCCTCGGTAAATATAGTTCGGCAATATAGTTCGGCAAATATAGTTCGGCTAATATACTTCGGCAAACATGCATCGGTAAATATGCTTCGGCCAACATGCTTCGGCACTCTAGCTCGGTTTCCACAACCGCGCTATGACCTTCACACCAACGCAATTATGGCCTCATAAAGGCCATGTGCATTTACCTACTTTAAGGCATTTAATGCCTTATCTCCTTCCATCATTAAGTCATTTATGGCTGCAACGTTGCCCCCTTGGCACTTTTTGCATAAGGAAGGATGGCATCATAAAACCGAGACAAAAAGTTCTTGACTCCATGCTTCACAGAAGTCTGACTCGGCCAACCACATTGTACTTCGGCAGGTTCGGCCAACCTTATGCCTCGGCAACCCGAGCTATTCTTATGCTACTGCCATCAAGGCCAGACCATTCCTCGGCCATTCGATCCGAGCTACTTTAGACCTCTATGGAATCTGGCGCAGGAGAGTTCAAATTCACTGTAACAGAATAAGATTCCAAACAAGGAATCATGCCAAGATGTGGCCTAGGACCTACAATAGTGGCCTAGGGACCACGCAGCCATTGAGTCTCGATCCATCGGCCATCTCTCCCCGCCTCCCAGCCGTCGATCCTCTAACTAACCAGATATGGATCCTACCGGCCCTGTAACAACCTGATTCGAATCCGTTTCGAATCCCAACAACTTTCAGACCTCATCCAGAGCACGTCCAAAATGTCAGGTGACCGCCTATAAATACTACCACCCTCAAGCCTCTCAGGTACGGCTATTCTACGCCCATTTTTCATTTACAGTTCTTACACTCCGCCATGAAAGCTCCCACGAGAGCTCGGAGGAACTCTTCCCGGGGATCCTTCTCCCCATATTTGTTGATTGCTGGTCTCCACTGACTTGGGCGTCGGAGGGTCTTCCGCAGAGGGCCACCCCCAACGCCTCTCGCGTGAGGACTGTCTTGCAGGTCCGCCTAGGAGGGAGCCCCGCTGCAGCCCGATCGCGCCCGAGCTAGAGGATGGATTTCAGCGGCAACAGTCAGCAACACTAAGGTTGCATACTTGAGATCATTGATAATCTGGATAGAACACGGATGCGCGGATGTAGGAATGTAATTAGAATTATGCTGGCTCCAGATACAATGGTAGCTAGTGTGAGGACGATACAAATCTTGAGGTGGGTATTGTTGGTCTGTCCTTCTTGATTACCAATGAGTTCAGAAAGAAAACTTAAGATTCCAGCACCAGCCATACCGGTTGAGAAGTAAGCAAATTTTAAGGCATTCTTTATCTGTTCTTCTAGTATTGCAGCCTCCTCTCTCATACTGTTTGATTCATCCTTGCATGATAATGGAATGTGGCTTTAGTTTCAGGCTAGTAATAGAGTGAAATGATTGATAACAATAGAGCATCAACAATATGATATAAATTAGTGGATATGATAGATAAAAATCCAACTTGAATGTAATGGGAAAAAAGTAAAAAAAATGATTTTTGACTCATTATAATCCTAGACATATGTAGCAATTTAAAGACATATATATATATACAGCAATCTAACTTTAGACGAAACACATATTTTTCTCTGAAAAAAGAATTAACTAAGTTTTAGTCTAACAAAGAAGACATCTAGTCACCAATCTACTGAAAATAGATGGGCCCTTTAATGTTTACTCATAGCTTTTCTAACAAATTCCAGATTATTTTAGAAAAGGTTGATTGTGAAACCTTATTTTGAGAATCTTATGACTCCTTTTCATATTTAGAACCAGAAGATATCGTGATAAGTAACATTTTATTGGCAATACATGTAAAAATACATTGCACGCAGATATTTGGGTGCCTTAGATCACAACTATCTATTATAACAACTAGGACAACTTATATGAAATCATCTATAATTTTTTTTTCAAACTATCATAAAGCATCATTATGGGGTAGTTGCAAGTTGGACAATAGGCTATAATTGGGCTATATAAGTAAACAAAGAAATATTCAAAAATAAATTGAAAAATTTTGATATGAAAGTATTTCTTGTAAAAACTAGTACAAGGAAAAAATAAATAACAAATCATCTAAGCAATCAAGTAATTAGTCACAGCAACTATAGTTACAATTATTTTATGAATAGGTGCAATATACATAAAATTATTATTTTTAGTAATTTGGAGAATGAAATAGAAAAAATAGATTTGTAAATGATTCAAAAGCTTCTTAATATTGTGGAGAAAATTGTTGCTATGCCTAATGGTTCATGCTCCTTGTCAGGAGTTCTAAAGCATCCCTTTTTTAACCTAGGTGAACCTGTATTTCTCAATTATGCCATCAAAGTTTAAATATGATGAGTAAAAACAACGAAATCTCATAGTTTACATTTTTCTTTCATAGATACATGAAGTTTGTGAGGCGGTCCCTTGGAAACAAGTGACATGGATGACTTTTACCTTGAATATGAGTACTAGATAAGAAGACTACTTTTCATGTTTGAATATCTCAAAATAGTATACAAATTTCATCATTAATTATGCTAAAAGAAGATGAACAAGTTCTTCTGTCTTTGAAAAAATCTCAGGAGTAGCATTTTCATGCCTGTGCACGGGAAAAAAATTTGAGTTTGTTTCACAAGATATATTGGAGTATCGAGACTTCTAAATTGGACCAATAATAACCTTGATGAACACCATTTGAAAAATCATAAATAATATTTAGTGAAACTTTAAAAGAGAAGATGGTATAAATCAAGAAAATAAGATAATCCTCCCTTTTATAAGGAGGGAAAATATCTTCTTGATAGGTCCAATCAATACACCACCAGAACTAGGATAGATGTTAGGCCTTATGCATTGTTGACATTTTTCTCAACTTAAGCTTTTTAGGTCTATTAGTTAATTAATATGATAATAGAGCTCAAGTTTGCTATAAATGATGGATTTAAATTCCCTCTATGCTTATATTTATTTAATTAATTAACCTCATAATTACTTTGACCCATTCTTTACCACCTTAATCTTTGAGGGTCTATAATTAATACAATCTTTTCCCCTCTATTTTCTTTGGCAAGAAATAGGAATACCAGTTATCAGAAAACTGGAAACCAATTAATATGGAATTCTAAGGGCCACATGTAAATATTTAAGGAGTCATGTCTTATTAAAAGTCTAATCACATATGTCACTTCTGATAACATTCATGGGCATCTTTTGAGACAGAAGAAATTAAAAAAGAAACCTTAGTAAGCATAACAAATTAACCATCCATAAAGCTGGGGCAAAAACATAGGTTTCTTTGGACTTTGTTGAAAAATCATAAGTCACAACAACTAAATTGATCGTACTAATAATTAGAAGATAAGAAACCATCAAGATTATTTTAATGGCAGTGGAACAACTAAAATAAAGTGAACAGAAGAACAAAGAAAGGGTTGCAAAGTGAAAAAGAAATATTTAACTAGAGAGAAAGTGGAAAAAAAAGGAAGAAATATGGAGAGGTTAATGAAAATGAGAAAGATTTTATGGTCTACCCAGATTAGGATGTGCATATAGGGGTGGGCCTCACGTCAAAATTTTATTGGACCTTTCAATCTGACCACTTGAAGCTTTAGATAAAAGAGGACCAAACAAAAACAACTATTTGAACGTAAACTCATATAGGGTTCAGGTTTGTAAATTTGGGCAATCTAGGATAATTTAAATTCTAGATTTAAAGTTGGTACTTCTCAGGTGGTAACGGTTCGTGAATTTTACTGAACACCTAACTGTGAAATAAAATAGAGACCAGTTAACTGCTTGTTGATGCCTTTTCTTTACCTCTCATGGAGATGTGTTGAAGGTCTACTTACATTAAGCTCTTGTGTAGTATTTATAGAATCAAATTTCAAATTTACCCTTAACTATCTTTATTATATGTATGACTCCATGTTAGCTATTTCCCTTTTCTGATGTCACACTCACGGCATGGTTTTTACAGTACTCTACCATCCAACCGAATGTTCATTAATGATTTCTCGCAAAGCTTTTTCAATGAACCCCATCTCATCAATTATCTCAAAATAGAATATTTCAGCCTAGTTTTCATATGCTTAAAACAATTAGCTTGCTCATTATTTCAACAGTACTGCCGCTAGTGTCTTTCCTATTTGGTCTAGGACTACTTTACTTACCACTTTGCATTTGGAACATGACGGTCCGTCTAGCTCTCTTTCTAATTGATGCATGTCCATGGCTACCAAACCATAAGATCATCATGTGAGGTATGGTACAACAGTACATTCCATTAGGTGATGAGCCTAAGCTCATTGGGTTGTGGTCATTAGGATTCAGTACCTATTTGAAGTCAGGTTCCAAGGACATACTAACATTAGCTGTATCCATCTTACCAAGGATCTCGCATTAATTAGAGAAGGCATGACCTTGTCCAAAACTCTTTGCCATCTTCATCTTCTAGGGATTGATTTTCTCCTTAATTACTATGAATTCCAAATCCTCCTAACTCCAAGTCCATGGAACACTTGGAAAATATTAATTAAGCTATTACATGCATGCACACATGCGCGCATGCACGCGCGCGCGCGATGCATATGTTTTCTTTATGAACATGATACTAGGCATTCGATGTGGAATTGACGTAAACTTCACTCCATATCTAGATACACTTTCATACTTATACACTCTTATATCAAATATATACATGAAAGACTTTGATGATGTGGCCAAGGCGAGAGTTATGTAAGTTTCAATGTACTATTTATAACTCCCAAATTAGAAAGAGGATAGAATTTTTTTAATCATCTTATGTTTATTATCCCCAAAGATACGATAAAATTTTATCTCATAAAACTATAATCCAGTTGAAAAAGGGATAATCTATAACAAGTTGTTTTTATCTTATCTGACTATTATATTATTTTCTCTCTTTTTCCCTTATCCTCAACAATAAGTAATATGCTGCTATTATTTTTATAAAGATATAATTATTAAACTAAAAAACTATATCAATAATCCTATCCAATTCTGTTTAACACCATGCATAGGATAGGATATATTTTATATTATTTAGTTTGTTATTCTATCTTGCACCAAATATAAGATCGTATAATTTTGATATTATCACATCATCTCTCTTATTCTATCCTGCCCCGCATACCAAACATACCCTATCCTACTAAAATAAAACCTAATCCAATCTCAAACCAGCTCATAACCAATCTCTAGTTCATGTCATATGATCAGACTTGTTTAGCGCTTAGACATCAACCACAACATGCTATACCAAATCTAGTGGTTAGTTAGAAATTTCTTGAGAAACACACATACATTAACATTGAGAATAATCGTTGAAAGATAGTGCTTTACAAACACACTAAGTTGACACATGTATCTCAACATAATAAAACATCACAACTAGAAAGATTGTTTTCAAGAAAATGACTGCCTGAAACCAACACACTATAATTTGAAAATAAGCAGATAAAACATGATATTAAAACATAAGCAGACAAAAAAGAATATAATTTGAAAATATACTGAGGTGATAGGATTATATGTAAAAGTGAAATGATAACAAATGGTAGCTTCATTATTTTTTTTAAAAAAAATATAGTTTTCTATGCTAGTGTCACTTTGCAGAATAAATGATGTTCGTTACATTATTTTCCTTGTGCATGAAGCTAGTTAATCATTTAGAACGGCTTCTTAATAGATGAATAAATATCAAGATTGCAGTCAATGTTCTGTAAATTATTCTCTGAAGTAACATATCCTTTATTTCCTAGTTGTGTATATGCCATGTCGTCATGCTTAATACAACTATAGTTGGCATACAATGTATAATGGCATAGAGATAATCATGCCTAATACCTTAAAAAATTATCAATGTTCTGTAGAGTTGCACTAAATCAAATAAAACTCTTCCAACTCTTTGTTTGTACTATATAGATAGTTTCACTGTTATCACCATAAATATTATTGCCGTAAACTAAAAGTTGTACAAATTCCTAAATACTATTCAAAGCCAAATATGGGCATGTCAAGCTTTGTGCACCGGACCGAGGTGCACATGCACCATGCAAAACATTTTCCCATGTCAAAGTTCTCAATAAAAAAAAAAAAAATTCATATACAGTTAATACTACATCATATGATCACTATGAAATTATGTCCCATCCTTCACATTTATTTTTACTATGTTGCTTCTCTCCCTCTCTAGATCTATCTATCGATCTATCTTTTTCTGTCCTCCAGATAACAAACAAATAACATAACACATCCAAAGCACTTTAAATTTTGCAATACAGTTACTGCATATAGAGAGCGTACAAGGACTAAAAAGAATACATTTTTCTGGCTCAACTACATGTTGCTTGTTAGTGGGTTGAAAGAGAATTAAGCAAGGAAATTTTTTGTGCAACATGTATGATGCAGATCGTGCACATCACGCAGTGATTGATCGTGCATGCATGCAGTCACACATGATTAAAAATAATTTTATTCTTTTGCGCATATATGCGTGTTGCATATACATGCGATCAATCAGCGCGTGCGATGCAGAACTTTTCTATTAGGCAAATACCTTCCTCTAGAGCTGATTAACAAAAAAAAGAGATGCACAACTGCAGTAGCGAGAATCAGACAACGAGTTGTACAGACTCATCAGAAAAAAAAAGGATGAAATTTTAATTTTGATGTCAAGGTATCAAAAAAGTTAACATGTAGGAATTTAAGTTACTAATATAGTTGAGAGGTCATTATTCTGAGCTCATCTGAATAACCGCATCATCTTGAGCGGATCCAGGGAGAGAAACTACGGGGTGATCCTTGGATGTGAATTAGACTACACAATCTCAGGTTATTATTGTTCCGACTTTCGACAAAATCAGAGGAGATCATCACCTTAACATTACCTTGACATTACCTTGATATCTTCTTGTAACAAATCCCAAGCATCTTTAGAGGTTGTAGCTGCTGAAATTCGAGGAAAAATTGCATCACCAATGGCCTGTTGAATGAAGAAGAGAGCTTTGGCATCCTTTTTTATATTCTCTGGCTTTAATGCTCCTTCCTCTGGTAGGCCTTTCTCCACCAATTCCCACAAATCTTGTGAGATAAAAAGAGTCTTCATCTTTTGCTCCAGAAATCATAGCCTTCTCCTTTGAATATTGGAATCACCGGGTTGATGGTATTGCTGTTGAATGCCATTGGCTCTGATACCACTTGATAAAAAGAAGAGATACGGGACTAAAGATTTTGAAAGTAGGGACTTCCTCAACGATGGTTAGAAAGTTGAGAAGGAAAATAAAATTGCTAAGGATAATTTTGGGAGAAGGCAAAAAAAATAAAAGGATAAACTTGCACTTCATTATTCGAATGATGTCATTTACAGAGGTTTAAATAGAGATGAAAGAAACATCGTGCAGCAAGAAATTAGAGGCACGTTACCCACTATCTAATAACGTGCGAAACTAATTAGCCCACGTACAGATAAACATAAAAGATAAAACCCACGAACAGATAAACATGGGACACATAAAACCCACGAACAGATAAACATGGGACACGTAGGAGAACGTGGGACTCTGCGTTATCCAACTGCAAAATAGGAGAACGTGGGATACTCAATTCTGTATTATCTCAACACACAAAGTATAGGCCGTCCATGCCGATCTTGTCGGTGGTGGTTCCTGAGATAAAGGCAGACACATTTGATTGGTTTTGCAGTGATGAGGCTCCGGCAAGACACAGCCTGATATTTAGGGGGATTCCAGTCCTGAGTGCTGCAGCAGCCAAAGCCTCTCATTCAGAATCCACAGAAGAAGCTCTTAAGTTTGCCATGGAGCATGCCAAGGCCGCAGGCCTCTGCAAACAAGGAGACTCTATCATCGCACTGCATCGTATATATTATATATTTTATTGTTATATTAAAATATTTATTATTAACATTATTGTATATATTTATAATATAATGAATTTATATCATACTATATATATTTATTAAATATTTATTATTATTATTATTAAAAAATATTTATAATATAAATATAATATTAGAAATATTTTCTAATTAAATTTATTTTTTATTATATTAATTAAAAATAAATTTATGTTATAAATATATAAATTAATCATAAAATTTATGAATGTTATTCCCACAAAATACAAAAATAATATTTAATTACATAAGGTATAAATTAAATATTATTTAGATTACCTAAATATTTTAATTTAATATTTATACTAACAATATATTTAATAATATATTATTATAATATACTATTTTTAATAATATTACTTTATTATATAGTATTTATTTATTAATAAATAAATGATATTTATATAATATTAATGATAAAAAAATATTAATATTTTAAATGAAATAAATATTTTGTATATAAATTTTATATATTTATATAAATATTTTGCATGTAATAAAATTAAATATTTTACCCACTTCAAGCTAATTTTCAGAAGGGAATTGTAAATGATACATTAAGGTGAAATTTATAAATAACCACTTTGGAAAGATTTATAAATTTCATTGAATTGTAGAAATTTTCTTTTGAAAGCAACGTTTAAATAAATTCTCCTAAAAATTCTCCATCCAAGTACATCTAAAGGAGACATGAGTTTGCCCTCCTCCTATTTCAATCCTAGTTGGGGAGACCGCTTGAAATTATTAGATGTAAATCTGAAGTTATGCCAGTGTCTTAAATGTAAAATATATACTGGAGAGTATTTAAAATCGTGTGAGCGATTCCCTGGTTCTTCCTCGGTGACCTGCTTTAAGATTTGTGCTCCAACTTTCTCCCTCCTCGTTCTCCGACGATCTGCGTCGATTGTCAGAGCGCTTCTTCTCCGGCTATCGTCTTGTTTCCCTTCGTCTTCCTATGGCTTCCGATTCGGCTGCGGAGGCTCGGCTTAACGGGAGGAAAGCTCAGGTTTCCGGCTTTCATTGGGTTTCTTCGTCTCCCTCTCCATCGGAGGTGGCGAAGCTGGAGTCCAAATTCCCGGATGTAGTCCGGGTCTCGGTGCCGGTTCTGCAAGAGGCAGTGGCGGGGTGGCAGCATTGTGCGGTATTGGCCCGTTCCTTCTCTAAATGGGTGTCGGCTGAAGCCTTTATCCGGGAGTTCAGGCATGCTGGCATCTCTGGAGTCATTGTCCCGGTGTCCCTGGCGTTTCCGATGTCACATTTTCGATTCGAAGACCCGGAGGCAGTCGATCTGGTCCTCGCTCGTCCGTGGGTGATCAACGGACAGATCATGGAACTGAAGCATGGCGGCAGGAATTCTTTCCGGCTGAGAATTCCATCTCCTCCGCGCTTGTTTGGATAAGGATGCCAAGTCTTCCTATGGAGTTCTGGAAGGAGGAAATCCTTAGAGCCATCTCAGAGCAAGTAGGGTCCTTCTGCTTTGTGGATGCTGCCACTGCGTCAGGACCAGGGGAGGTTTCGCTCGGGTGGCAGTTCGAGTCGATTTGAGCTGCCCCCTCCGGCCTGGGACCAGAGTACAGGGGTTGCATGGTCCTTTTGGCAGCCATTTGTATATGAATCCTTGGAGGGCTTCTGTCGTCTTGTGGTTCTTTGCATCTGGAGGGTCGGTGTGGGCTTGAGGACATGGCTGAGGCGGAGGTTTCTGACAGGAGCTTTGTTTTTGGGCCGTGGATGGCTGCAGTCCGTCAACGGAGGAAAGCAGAGGTCCCCCTGGCTAAGCCTCCTTCATCGGCCTCTGTTCCTTGTGCTGCTCCTCAGCCAGGTTCATTGTCTTCGAATCTGATGGATGGCTGGAGGTCTCCGTCGAAGGTGGGGCGAAGACGGCTCCCTGTAGCAGTGAAGTTTGTATCAGGTTCCAAAGTGATGGGAGGGGAGAAGGATTGCCCTGTTCCTGGTGCTGTGACTCATGGATCGATCGTCTCTGCCAACCGGAAGCTGATGCTGGCTAAGGAGCTTGGGGAGAATGATTCAGAGAATCAGTCTTTGGTGCCTGTGCCGGTTCTCCAGCAGTGTGCCAGTTCCAAATGTTCAGTTAAGGGGAAGCTCAAAGGTGTTGTGGCTGAAGGATCATTTGATTCTAGTAACAGGAAGGTGATGTTGGCTAAGGAGGATGGGGAGAAAGTTTCAGATAGGCAATCTATGGTTCATGTGCCAGTTTTCCTAGAGCGTGCCGTTTCCAAAAGATCAGTTAAGGGGAAGCTGAATGTTGATCAAATTGGGATCTCTGAATCTGCTAATGCCCAATCCTTGGTCTCAGCTAATCCCTTTGCTTCTTTGGCTCTGGCTCCACTTGTGATGACCAGGAGGTGAATAGGGTTAGGGGTTCAGCGCCCCTCAAGCGGGCGAGACCTGCCGAGTGCCTGCCCCCTAGATCCATTTCCAAATCTGATAAGATAAAAGGAAAAGGCAAGGGTAATCTGGCCAATTGCAGATTGGACATCATCCCTTCCTCGCGTAATCTGCCCCAGTCCCTATGCTGCATGGAATCAGTACAGGAGATGAAAATGGGTAACCCTAATGGGCCTGTAGATCAGGAGTGTCAGGCTACTTCTGTCGATCTCATTGATGCTGATTCAGCAGTTCTGCAGGACTGCTCTCTTAAGAATAATGATAGTGTGATGGAAGAGGACCAGGAGGTGGTCCAGTTATCTCTAGTTAATTAATGAAGATCTTAATTTGGAATGTCAGAGGTGCTAATAAGCCCTCATTCGTTCCTCTTTTGGTAGATTGATTCAGTTACACAATTTTGATATTTGTGTCCTTTTAGAAACCAGGTTGTCTAGAGACAGTTTGTGCGGTTTCGGAGGCAGATTGCTCGGTCCTGGTCTTCATATGCGGTGGAGGCTGTTGGGCTGTCTGGTGGCATTTTGGCTGTTTGGCGCGACTCTGCCATCGCGATTGACATTTTTCATCAGAGTAATCAGCATATTGGTCTCCTTGTCTCTGATGGGACTTCTGACCCCTGGCTCTTATCGGCGTTTATGCAAGCACAGACTACCGGGAGCGACGGGTTCTTTGGTCCGAGCTATCCGCTCTCCTTGATCAAGGGATTCCTTCTATTATTGCTGGTGACTTCAACTGCATTACTGAGGCTACTGAGAAGCGAGGGGGCAGGCCAGTCTCAAACTCTGCTGATATTAATGAATTTAGAACTTTCATTGGATCTAAGGGGCTGATGGATTTGGGGTATTCGGGGCCCCAATTTACTTGGTGTAATAATCGGCAGGGACAGCTCGTGTTTGGGAGAGAATTGATAGAGCTCTGGCTACTGCTCAGTGGCTCCATAAATTCCCTGCTGTCATCGTTACTCATCTTCCTAGGATCGCCTCGGATCACTGTCCTATTCTGATTTCCCTGGAGGCCAATCTTCAGTAGAGGAAACAGTTTAGATTTGAACGGTTTTGGACGGTCCATTCTGCTGCTCGGGCCATCATTTCTCAGATCTGGCACCTTCCTATCAGGGGTAATGCTGTCTACCGGATATCTCGCCGCCTTATGCTGGCCAGTCGCAGACTTTCCAGATGGAATAGGCTGGAGGTTGGGGATCTGGATAGGCAAGTGGAGCAGGCTGAAGCCATTATATGTGCCATTCAGTCGAAGGAGGACCAGGATGGTCTTCTCTTGGACTCTGATCTCTTTCTATTGCGAGAGAACCTTGCTCGTCATCATTCCCTTCTTCGTCAGCAGGAGTTATATTGGAGGCAGAGATCCAGGGTTCAGTGGATCCGTGAAGGGGATCGGAATACCAGATTTTTCCACCAGGCTACTTTGAGGCGGAGGGCTGTTAATAGGATTCGGAGGCTGGTTGATGCTGAGGGGCACCATCAGGAGGATATTCATTCTATCCGGTCTCAGCTTCTTCATTTCTTCCAATCCAGATGGTCTGATTCTTCTGGTGAAGGTGGTCCGGTTACTCAGATTTCTGACTCCAGGAAGGTGTCCTCTTTGGATAACTCATGCTTGTCAGGCCTATTTTTGAGGAGGAGGTTCGCCGGGCTCTCTGGGAGCTTGGTCAGGATAAGGCTCCTGGGCCGGATGGGTTTCCGCCCTTCTTTTTTTCGCCATTATTGGGATATTGTGGGGCAGGAGATGGTTCAGGCTATCCAAATTGTTTTCCAATCTAAGCTCATTCCTGAGGCTTGGAATCGGACTCTTATTACTCTTGTGCCTAAACGCTCGGATGCTTCTCTTCCTCAGCACTTTAGGCCGATTAGCCTCTGCACTACTCTGTACAAGGTTTGTGCCCGTCTCTTAGCTTCCCGCCTCTGTGCGTGATCCCTCGTATTATTTCTGAGGAGCAGGGGGCATTTATTAGAGGACGATCTATCTCGGACAATGTCCTCATCACTCAGGAGTTTATGCATGATCTTCATAGAGCCCCTGCCAGTCGGTGTCTTATGGCTATTAAGCTAGATATGGAGAGAGCATATGATAGACTGAGCTGGTCCTTCTTGCATTGCTCTCTTCAGGAGTTTGGTTTTGCAGAGATGTTTATCGATTGGGTTATGGCCTGTATTCAGAGACCTTCTTTCTCTTTGATCGTCAATGGGAGCCCATCTGAGTTCTTCTATTCATCGGTTGGATTACGTCAGGGATGCCCGCTATCTCCCCTTCTGTTCATTTTGGCAGCGGACGATCTCTCTCGATCTCTTCATCAGGCTCAGCATAATCTGAGGATTACCCCTTTTGTGGTGGGGGATGTGGGCCTTTCCATATCTCATCTTTGTTTGCCGATGATTGCATCCTTTTGGGTCAGGCTTCTACAGCTAATGCGGCTACCTTTGATTCCATTATTCAGCGCTATTGCCAGGCTTCGGGTCAGAAGGTCAATCTTCAGAAGTCTTCTATTTGCTTTAGCCCGAAGACTCCTAGATCCACCAGAGTAGCTATAATTAATCGGTTGGGTATCTCTATTCAGACTGATCGATTCATGTATCTGGGGATCCCCATGACTGGCAGACGTCCTCGTTGTTCTGACTTTGCGGATCTAGAAAGGCGGGTCCGTCAGCGTATCGAGGGTTGGCATGTCACAGATCTATCTATGATGGCCCGTCTTACTATTATTCGGTCGGTCCTTTCTTCTCTTCCGCTCTATATGCTGTCGAATGTGGCCATTCCGACTACCTGTTTGAGGAGGATTGAGAGATGCTTTAGAGACTTTTTATGGGCTTCTATGCAAGACGGGCATGGTATACATCTCTTATCGTGGGACATGATCTGTAGGCCTATTCAGGAAGGGGGTCTTGGGATTCAATCCCTGGTGGTTAGGCGACAAGCTTTGTTGGCTAGACATGCTTCTCGCTTTCTTTTGGAGCCGCACTGCCTCTGGAGCTCTGTGATGCGTGCGAGATATGGTGATTGGAAGTCAGGGGAGCTCATATTGCCGCCCAGGGGATGTTCCTTCTTTTGGAAGGAGGTGTGTCAGGTTGTGACTATATCATGCAGAATGTCTCTTGGATGGTTGGTGATGGCCATTCTATTGATGCTATTCAGGAATCATGGATTTCTGAGATTCCTCTGTCTCGGTGGCCATCATTTATCAGCTCTGATATTCCCTCTGACTTGAGGGTTAAGGATTTGATCTCATCAGATCCCCACTCTTGGAATATCCAAATGGTGACCCGCCTTTTTGGTGATGAACTTTCTCAGCGGATCCTTTCTATTCCTATTGTCTCGGGCCCCTCGGGTGATGTGAGATTATGGCAGAGATCCTCCCTCTCTAGGGCTCCTTTCAGGGATCTTATGGAGATCTTTAGGTCTCAGCCCCAGGAATCCAAGGATGCTACATGGATATGGTCGCTTCCTACTCTTCCTAGGGTTCAGCTCTTTATCTGGAAGCTGCTTTGGGACTGCTTACCGACGTGTGCTCTGCTCTCTCGTAGGGGCCTGTCTATCCAGCCGACATGTCCCCTCTGTGGTTTGGAGGATGAGTCTACTGACCACGCTATCTTCAAGTGCCCAAGAGCTACTGGGATTTGGCATCAGATGGGGTATGGCTATAGAGTGGATGAGTATGGCTCCCCCCGTTCTATCTTTTTCCAGGATCTTCGGAAGGCTCCTCAGCATATTCGTGGTCTTTGGACGGTGTCGGCTTACCAGATTTGGCTATCGAGGAATCAGATTATTTTCTCGGAGGACTGTATCTCCTCACATCAGATTGTGAGAAGGATCAGATCTGTGGCTGCGGACTATGCCCGTGCTATTCACTCTGTTGGTTATGACATCTCTGGCCTCTGGGGTTCCCCTGCTGCTCCGGCAGCGAACCGGCGTACAGTTTTCATCTCTTGGGAGCCCCCCCCTCCAGGGTACGTCAAAATCAACTTTGATGGGAGTGTCCGTAGCAGACTAGCCGGTTCGGCTTTCATCATTCGTGGGCCTCAGGGTGATATGTTGGCGGCTGGTGGATTCGGCTCTCTGGACTCCTCAGTCCCTATGTCCGAGCTTTATGCTGCTTGGGCTGGTATTTCTTATGCTTCCCAGACTCTTCGAGCTCAGAGGCTTATGATTGAGGGAGACTCTATGACTGTTATTCAGTGGATACGGAAGGAAAGTGTTCCTGATGTTTTCACTAATCCGATCCTCAGGGACATTTGGACTATGCTTCAGCAGGTGGATACGGCCCAGATCCGTCATGTCTTTCGCGAAGCCAACACGGCTGCTGACTGGGCAGCGGCGGTCGTGGCTCAGCATGCAGGTTATAGGCTATGGAGAGTGGGTGATCCCTGCCCCCCTGTACTGTTGCAAATTTTACATTCTGATATATCTGGGTGATCCGCACTAGACTAGTGTGATTGCCTGTCTCTTCCAAAAAAAAAAAAAAAAAAAAAAAAAAAAACATCCAAGACCCACCAATGCTCGCTACATCTTCATGACCAATATATAGCACAAGAAAAAACCATAGTATACTTCTTTTTTCTTTTTTGCATTGAGCGTTTTGCAAGTGCATCTAATGTCTCCTCTCTTTATTCTCCCACTACACTGCTCTCCTATCATTGAGATTATATACCCTCTCTGTCTTCCCCTACTAGTGAACTAGTATTTTTTTTCACTTGACTCCATCTCCTTTCTCTTTTCTGGTTGAAGTCTCTCTCCTCTCCCTTTCCAAACTACCGATCGAGCTCTCTCTCCTTCCTGTCCTCCCTCTTGATTCAAAATTCTATACATTAAAAATTGATGAGTCCTCTCTCTAATCCACCACCACCATCCGCCAACTCTACCTTTTTTGTTCATTGGTCACCTCTCATTTACCTCAATGTAATGAACGAGGTGATTAAGGTTGGAAATAAGTCAGATTAACCTTTAATCTGACCTGGTCCTAATTTGATTAGATCCGATTCAATCTATATTTAGAGGCCCATGGATTGGATCAGATTTAAAAATTGAATCCAATTTAAATTCAAAATTGAATCAAATTCTTATATATATTTTTTTGACCTAATCCAACACAAACCTAATTTATCCCAATCCATACATCTTAATTATAAATATCTTATTTTCTTTTAATTATCTTCATAAATTCATTGAATGAGCTCTTATTTAAACTAATTCTTATTTTTATCTTAACAATGAGGTCTCCTCTTATATTTTTTCTATAATTATATCTAAATATTTATATTTTATCATATATTTAATGGATTCTTATTTATAATCTTTAAGTATATCAATAAATATTTTAAATATCAAAATTTACAAACTTAAAGATAATAATTTACTTGGATAGAATTAAAAGTTTTTAAATAAAATTTTAAGTTTAAGTTGATTCTTTTTAATCTCATAATTTTTTAAATAAATTTATATTTGATTATTAATTACTAAATTTTAGTAATAAAAAATAATTAGATGCTTGACTTACATGCAATATTTTGGGTTAGACTCAAATGATCCATTAGGTCTAAAATTTCTTTTATAAATCAGACTCGATTTAAACTAATTCACTCAACAAATGAATTGAGTCCGGATCTAAAATCAAAATCCGAATATAAAATCAGATCAAATCAAAATTAAGCATGATTTGATCCAACTAAACCCATTTGTAGCCCTAAAAGTGATTCACTTTCTTAATTATCAAACTTCTCTTTCTCTTTATAAGTATTGTACAGAAAAGAGTGTTGATATATTTAAATTTATATAATTTAATGATGATTCTATTTATATCATAGTAGTTCTTATTTTTATATAATTAACACAATAATTTCCAAACCATAAATTTTAACTAATTATTTGGGAAAATAAAATTTTAAATTTAATTTTTATTTGTTCCAAACATGGGAACTTTCTTATGCATCATTATTCAAAGGAAGTGTAATCTGTATAGGATATTTCTATTTATCAAATTTTGGTTGTCTGAAGCCATCATCTTTGCCAAATAGTCTAGTTGTGTGTTGATATTTGAAGTTCACAACCTTCTTTAATATACTTTTAATTCTTCTTAAATAAGGATGCAAGCAAGACCTATCTTCATCCATGAGACAGTAGTAATTGAGTCACCTCCTAAGATAATATCAATTTTTTAGACTTGATAAAATGTAGCTTTGAACTGAAAATGGGGATACATTTAGGAGCCATTTGGTCATTGAAATGATCCTTTGAAATTAGAATCGAAATTATGGCTTCTAATTCCATACATTTGTTTAGAAGGAATTACATTAATATTAACCTATAAATAATAATATATTAATAAAATCAAATATAATTAATATATAATAATATTAATAAAATATTAATAATTTATTAATAATTTATTATTATATAATATTTATATATAAAATAATATTATATATTATATAACTTTATATATTTTAATATAAATTTTTAATTGAATTTATAAATTATATTTTGATTTTAATTTTTGTATATGAATCAAATAGATAAAAAGAATAAACCCCTCCGCTAGAATTTTGACAAACAACTGATACATACGCACTGGTGTTGAGTTTTGTAGATCCGACAGTGAGGTTTCTGTTGGAAAAAGTAAAAAAAAAAAAAAAAGGGGGAACGCCCGCGAGCGAAACGCTCATGGACGTTCTTTCCGTTGCATGGATGTTAGTTGCCTCAACGGACTTTTGTGTGAACGTTGAAAGACCAATGTTTCAGAAATGACCCAAATAATTTAATTTGTAAGCCGTTTTTGATGTAATTTGGGGCTAACGACCATTAGGCCTTTAAGGCCATTATGGATCAAGCCGTTGGAGCTTTTATGGGCCGAGCCTATAAATAGGCTTAGGAATTCAGATTGAGAAAAGAAATCAATCTAGAATGATTTGGAGTAGCCCTGATTTGTTTTATCTCATTTTTCTTCTTTTTTCTATTGATATTCTTTTGGGCATATGAAGGTAATCGTTGGGTTTGCAACTCCACACGATCGTGCTCATAGTAGGAGGATCGGGTCAAGCCGGGTCATTGTACCTTGGGGACAGATCGCCAACAACCTGCGAAGGGGCGAAATCTGATCCTTAGGGCAGTGTCTAACACGCCTCGGTCCTGGTTTGATCCATCTTATCTTTTGGTTTTATTTTATTTGTATATTTAAATTTCTATAACATATTTCTAGCAATTTTTAGAAATGGATTTTTGTAAGATCAAAAATATTTTCCAACAGCTAAGGATCAGATTTTTCTTCTTTTCTAGATATTGCTAGATTTTTAATTCCATCTTCTTATTCTGTTTTGCATTTGCTCAACATATAAATTTTTCTTGCTACTCTGAAATGCATGTGCATTAATGGTGCAAATGTTGCTATGCTAAATTATGATCATCCATTGGGCCCAAGATTTAAGGGGAAAAGATTATGGTTTGAATACTTATTATTTTTCTTGGGCAAAATATTAACATTGCTGCAATGCTTTAATTTATATTTCATAAGTTGATCTTTTTACCGTTGGAAGGGATTGTTGTGCTATGTTGCTTTAAAAGAGTTAGTTGATACACGCCATTTTCTTCTTCCTTACTAATTTTTGTTATATATATGGTAAAATGAATACTCAGTTTATCTTCACCATCAGACAGTTAAGTGCTCATGCACATACATGGACAGAAATTGTGTAACAAATCTTGGTTATTAAATAGATTGGGCAATCATGATCATGTACTTAGCCTATAATAAAAGCGACTGTCCAGCTATTTCTGCAATTTGCTATGCAATTGTTTTAGTACAAACAATCATTATTTGGTTTATCTGCTTCATTTGTAGTATCAGATTTTAATACATTTTGATATGCCTCGGGTGATATATGGTGAGCATAAAATATACTAAACTGATAAATAAGACATAACAAAAATAATAACATATGACATTGTTATCTTAAAATAAAATGTTAGACACTGTTGAGCTTCCTTTGTCTTCTGACTTGTTAGAAGTTGAAGCTTGAATCTTGTGTGTGCATATGGTTTGTTCAACATGTCAGAGGCTTCTTTCTATTCACGAACATTCACATGTTTAATTATATGTATATAAATACAGACGTATGCAAATCAGGTGGGGCTTGTCACATCTTAGTGCCCAAGTACATATGTAATATGTATACTTATTCTCTCCTCAAGTTGGTGTAGTAACTAACAAAGCTAACAAATATAAAGCTGAAGTGCTAATCAGAAAGTGAATTACTTTGTTCACTGGATAGATGGACAAGGGGTGAAGTCATCAATCAGGTGGTTAACCATTCAGCATGAAAACAAAGCCTTGTTGAAAAACACACATGCTTGCACTTGTGCACATAATATATGCGTGCTTGTATATAGATATATTTTTATATCATCTTATTATTTAACTTTCAAGTGCAGCTACTAGCATATATATTTGCATTCTTACATAAATACAAAAGTTTTCTGTTCCAGATTAAGTGTTTTCTGGTATAGTGGTAAAAGCATTTTAATATCTCCTTGTTGTGTTGTTCGTTGCTAGACAAAAGTGATAGCATTGGGCAAATACTTATTGCTTACCTACTATTGTGAATCTTTTAAGTTACCAAATGGCAAAGAATGGATGAACTTGGATGCGGTGACAAGGCATGTCATTTAAATGCTCTATTTTGAGTCTCTTGATATATATTTCCATGAGATTTAATAAAAGTTTTTATAATTTACTAAATAATCTCATGACTGTTGGAATATCCAACTTATTGTTTACCTTATATTTGGATATTCAATTATAATATATCTTTGCCTGATTCTCTTATTTGAGGTCTAGTCCAAAATAATATTATCTCTTTGGAATTTGCTGAGAAAATTTTGGCAGACTAATTAACCAAGGAGTTATCTAGGAATGGAGTCCTATATTCATCGAGGGGGATGTGGCTTAAGCCCATTATTTGGTCGCCAGCAGTGATACCCAACCTCTGTGATTGGAGATCCCATGAATGAGGTTCAATGTGGTAGAAACGAAGCTGATTGAGTGATCGTGTTAGAGCACAAATTTTTGAAAAATTTTTCATCCCATCCCTATGATGAGTGCTCTTATAAAGTGACAAAGTAAATTTGTGTAAGGTTGAGTCATACTCTTAATGGATCCGAGGTAGGTTATCTGCAGGGTATTGTCACAAATACCCTTGGAGGATTCACCTATATGAGAATCGTCATATTAGGCCGTAACTAAAGGTTTGGGCTAACCTTAAAGAATTCTCATGAAAAATCAAGGTACTAAGCGCAAGGCCTTTAATATGCGCTAACCGCTTAAACCCAATTGATCTATACTGTGTGTGTGATTAGTAGAAGTCTGAGTTAAAGGACCTAGTTCAAGGTCTAATCCACTATGGTTCCTTTAGATGTATACAATCAACACTAAGTGAGGTTCAAGTCCATAGGACACCTCACCTATTGTGCAGTATAAGATGCCCTAAAAATTTTGTTATATTTATTTTTTTTTATTTTAAACTTTTGTGTGAGATTGTTGAAAAAAGTTTTAAAAAAAAAGGGGGAACGCCCGCGAGCGAAATGCTCGCGGACGTTCTTTCCGTTGCATGGATGTCCGTTGCCTCAACGGACTTTTGTGTGAACGTTGGAAGACCAACGTTTCAGAAACGGCCCAAATAATTTAATTTGTAAGCCGTTTTTGATGTAATTTGGGGCTAACGACCATTAGGCCTTTAAGGCCATTATGGGCCAAGCCGTTGGAGCTTTTATGGGCCGAGCCTATAAATAGGCTTAGGAATTCAGATTGAGGGAAGAAATCAATCTAGAATGATTTGGAGTAGCCCTGATTTGTTTTATCTCATTTTTCTTCTTTTTTCTATTGATATTTTTTTTGGGCATATGAAGGTAATCGTTGGGTTTGCACCTCCATATGATTGTACTCGTAGTAGGAGGATCGGGTCAAGCCGGGTCGTTATACCTTGGGGACAGATCGCCAACAACCTGCACGAAGGGGCGAAAATCTGATCCTTAGGGCAGTGTCTAACACGCCTCGGTCCTGGTTTGATCCATCTTATCTTTTGGTTTTATTTTATTTGTATATTTAAATTTCTATAATATATTTCTAGCAATTTTTTAGAAAGAGATTTTTTGTAAGATCAAAAATATTTTTGAACAGTTTCTTCGGGAGAACATGGAGAAAGCCTGCTGCCCCGCGTGGGTGCGGCTTCTCCTAGCGACCAACTGCAAAGACCAAAGCTATGCCGGCGGTTATGCCAGCAGGAAAGGGGTACCTACCTTTTCCCTCTCGTTATCTTCTCCCATATTTCCTTCATGTCAGTTTGTGGAATTTTCTCTGATAGTTTTGCTGAAACTGGTTTTTGAACATTTTCTGAAGGATTTAGGCATTTTGGGTTGAAAGCTGGTAGAACTTGTATTTGATCGGTTATTGTGGATGAAGGTTACCTAGTTCATGTTCATCTACGCATAAAATTTAACGTCGGATTATATTGTTGTTGAAACAATGATCTATGTTTTGCAAGCTTCAATCTTTTCGTGTAATTCCACTGTAGCTTGAACATTGTTTTCGTATGGATGGCATGTAGACAAGGCAGGATTGTTGGAACATCCCAACTTTATTTGGACTAGGGAAGTGCTGGTCATTCCCATTTCCTTTTCTTCTTCTTAAACATAATACGGCATAGAATGCATTTTTTAATAGTTATTTCTTAGAACATCCCAACTTTTGTTTGGATTTTAGAAGGGAAGGAAGAAAGGTTGAAGGGTGTGGAAGAAAGGGAAGGGAAAGAAAGAAGAGGAGAGGGTTGTTATCTTCTTCTTGTTTGAAAAGGAGAGGAGAGGAAAAGAGGATACTTTAGATCCATCTTGTTTAGATAGAGGGAGTGAAAGAAAGGAAAGAAAAGTTATGATTATAAAATCAAAATATATCCTTATTATAAGAGAAATGCAAATCAATTTGTAGGGACAAAGATGAAAAGATGGAACAAAAATTATGAATTTATTTCTATTTCCTTCTTTACCCTCCAATTTGGTGGGTACAGAGATTTAACCTTTTGAAGGGGAATGATTAATCCCCATCCTCCTCTCCCTCCTCCTTTTTCCTTCCTCCCAAATAAGGATCTTTAAGGCTATTTCCCCTCCCCTATATTAACCGTATTTTTGGGATTTATGGATTTAGAGGGCAAAGAAGGTAAAGGTAATGCTAAAACCTTTATGTTGTTTGATAGTCTCATAAAATAGAGGGGGGAAAGAGGGTTTTGTTCCATACCTTTGTTTAGTTAAATGAAGAAAAGTAAAGTAAATCCTTACAAACCCTTCGATTTGGAGTATTAAAAATTTTTGCTGTTGAGGGGTTTGGGATGTATTGAAGACCCTACTAAACTCTTCCTTTTTTTCACTTAAGAAACTCCCAAATAGGATTATCCCAATAACGATCCTAAACCCTTCCTTTTCTACTTAAAAAACTCCCAAATAGGATTATCCCAATACCACTTCTTTACTTTCCTCTCCTTCTCCTCAAAGGCCCTCTCCGAACAGGCCTTTAAGAATTTAGGGGCTTATCCTCACCAACTTGATTGTATTCTACACATTACATATTTAGGTAGTGTTTGATAGAAAAAATATTATCCATGGATAAGTGTACGGGATAGAGTTTATCCCCTGGCTATCCCTAGGATATCCCTTGGCTATCCCATTGATCATATCAAATGCAAAAAGGTAAATCCATAGGATAACATTTGTTTACTCTTATTTGAAGGGATAACCAGCTATTTCTGCATTTTCTAGGGAATAGATTGAGGGATAACCTATGGTTAACCATGGATTATTCCTTTGGTTAACTTTATTCCCAACTATCCCTTATAACGTTATGGCTTTTGGGAATAAGAGAAGATATCCTCTGGATATTCCCTCTTATTCCCTATTTCAAACACTACCTTAAGGAACTAATAGGGCGACTGATATCAGCTAATCAAACAGATACTTATGTAACCTTATATGCTTATCTTATTTTATTATACTTGTCTCAACATTAAATATTATTATTGTTTGTAGAGTTATAGTTATATCTTTTTTATCTCTCTCTCTTTTATTGTAGCTTTCATTATTTCTCGGCCATATTGATTTAGTTTATTAAAGCCTGTAGGATAAGTATTCCTCTCTTATAGTGTTTTGTTCCCTTTTAAGCCTCTTTCATTTCATCGAACATATTTGATGCCATTAGAGTGGACAAGTAAAGAAATCAAGAAGAACAAATAAAAAGAATAAATGGGTATAACCATGATTAGAATAAATTTTAAGTCCATGAAAACAGACATCAAAGAGTTTCAGAAGAGAAAGGGAATGGATCTGTGGGTTCAAAGCAACGATAACCTTGGTGTTTACCATCTTGAACATGGCAGAGCTGCACCCACCCAAACCCAAACAAAAACAAAAATTCACTCATAATGGGAAAATAAAGGCAAAGAACAACCAAAAAAGGGGAGCAAAAACAAGTCATACCCATCGGCCTTGGCAACCGCACCAATCTCTCCACGAAATTTGCCTAATCTGCAATCAAACGAAAGAGAGGTGGTGATCAAAATAAAATCAAATAGAAAGATGAGAGAAATAGAGAGAGAGGTACCTCGTTGCGACGGCGTCCATCTAAGCGAAAGTCAGTTTAGCGGATTCACGTACTCATGGTCGGGATCGAAGCCCGAAATCGACCAGATCTCACCTCTTGAGCACGCTTTCCACCTCCTCCTCCATCATCTACCTCCCGAAGAGCACCTTGCTGATCTCTTTGAAAGGCTTCAAGAGTCCATCAGAAAGAAAAACACCATCAGCCGCCGGTAGAAGCCATAACTCAAGGAAAAACCACTACATTCCCTACCGAAGCAGTCCTATCTGGTACGGCCTGCACGATCCGAGTCCGCCTCCAACTGATCCGCCGTTGGCACCTCCGGCCATGTCAGCAGATCTACTATCGAGCTGTGCGGCTTCCTCACCGGCACGCTCCTCTCCATCACTCCTCCTCTCTTCTCCCTCTCACACTTATGTGATAAGTAGAATATAAGAAAGGTGGGTCTGCTCATTTCTAAGCCTTCTCTTAAATTTTTATTTAATTTTTTTAAAAAAATTGTGATTGAAGAATTAATCCGTCACTAAATTAGTGACCATTTTTTTTCATCACTAATTTAGTAATGAATTACTATTTTATCACTAAATTTATATTATAATTTTTATAAAATATTAAATTTGTGATAAAAAACTAATCCATCACTAATTTAGTAACGGTCAAGGTTATTCGTTACTAATTTAGTGACAGATTGGTTTGTCTATCACTAATTTAGTGACTGTTTAGTGATGAATAGAGTAATTCATTATTATTTTAATGACGGATTGCGTCACTAAATTAGTGATGAATGACCTTGTCCATTACTAAATGGCAGATATAGGTCATTCATCACTAAATTAGCGATGAAAGGGTAATTCATCACTAAATTAGTGATGAATAAACCAATTAGTCAATAAATTAGTGATGAATGATCTTGTTCGTTACTAAATTAGTGATGAAAGGGCAATCGTTACTAAAATAGTGATGAATATAGGTCATCCATCACTAATTTAGTGATGGAAGGGCAATTCATCAATATTAGTGATGGAAGGGTAATTTATCATAATTTAGTGACAAACAAACCAATCCATCACTAAATTAGTGACGGATGACTTTTATGTCACTAATTAGTGACAAAAGAGCAATCCATCACTAATTTAGTGACAGTTTAGTGATGAATAGAGTAATCCATTACTAATTTAATTTTAGTCACTCTTTCGTTACTAAACCATCATAATTTAGTGATGAAAATTAGTTTTCGTCGCTATTTTGCTATTTTCTTGTAGCGTATATAATTGAATTGGAGACCTTGCAACTTTGCAAGGGTCTTACCTATGAGGAGCAATCCAATTTGGATAATGGATGGAAAAGCATAGTTCCTGAGACCCTCTACCATTCCCCATATCAATGTTTAATAGAGTAACTACTTAGAAAGGGATGCTATTTGGGAACTTAAGGATGATAGAAGGACTACGTATCCTTAGCACATTGAAGGTCTAGGAATCTCGATGAGGTTAAATTTTTATTGAGATAGGGAGGATGTAATAGTTGGGTTTGTCTAGATAGGAGAGGACCCTACCCCACTTTGAGAGATGATGTGTGTGTTAGGCCCAGAGCAATCCAAGAGAGTGAATGAATTAGGTTTTCTAGAAACTAAAAACTATGGGCTTGAAAACAAGTCTCAATTTAAAACTAAAGCATAAGAGAGAGATATAACAATTTAAAACTATATACAAGATGGCAAATAACTAAAACCAAGTTCAAAAGTTATCTATTGGAATAAGAAGTTCAAAATAGATGTCAAACTTCAAATATGTGCATAAGATATTCAATAAGATAACAAACAAGTATAATAATATCAATAGGCAAGAATGTAAATGAGCAAATAAATAAAAGAGACACAAGAATTTTTAGAATGATTCGGCACTTCCTAGTTACATTCACTACCCAAGACTCCTTCTGAAGTTTTCCATCATATTGATCATTTTTCAAATAGGTGAGATCCAAACCCTTACACCACTCTTTTGACCAAACTTAGGAGGTCTCATAATCCTTTTCCTAGGTTAAGGATGAACCTACTTTCTCTTTTTCACATGATAAAAGAAACGCTATACTCTCTTGAATGAGATAAATAAGAATAATTCTCTCTCAAAGAAAAAAAATATATACAAATGAAGCTCTAAACTATGGTAAAAAGGATTTTCACATCAAGGCTCCATAAGACTAATTTTCAAGGATATACAAATGAATTTTAGCCTTAATCCTTGCCCAAAACAAATGCCAAAGGTCCCAATTTATAGAACTTCAAAAAGCTAGCCATTGGGACAGAAAATCAACTCCCAATGGTTAACTAAAAACTAGCTATTAGAAGTGTAAGAAGACCTAAGGTCAATCGTCAGACCACTACCAGTCGACCGCATTAGAGCCTGAGCAAGTCAATCGCTATTCAGGCATTATTGTTTTGGTACTATTTTTGGCATGTTGCCCTTCGATCAATCGTTGCTTGGCCTATGATCAATCGTTGCTTGGTCTGGTCAACATTGGAATCAAAATTGAAATTAGAATCAAATTTCGTTGGAATCAAAATTGGAATGCTAATTCTCTCTATTTGCTTGGTTTACAAGGAAATCAAAATCAGAATCAGATTGATCATTCTTATTGTTGTTGTTTGATTCATCTATTCCTTGGAATCGGAATTAATCTAGATTTTTAATTTTCTCGTAAGCCAAAAACTTTAAAACCTGATTATTTTTAATTTACTTTGATATATATACTAATTTAATATTTATTTTACAAAAATAGACCTAAAATTAATTAATAAAGAAAGACCATAATAAACCATAATATGATAGCATTTGTGAGATCTAAGAGTCCCTTGGCAAAGAAGAAGAAAAGGAGTGACCCCAAAGGTTTCTATGTTAGGGTTTGATTAGGGTTTTGTTTTTCTCTTTTTAATGTGCGATTAAATTCTTGTAGTGAGTGAATCATTCCTAAATGTCTTCGACCATTCCCTATTCATCCTCTTTTATCCATTGCTCATGTGTATGGAAGAAGATCAAAAGCTCACCATTGACAATGATGTTATGATAAGAGGGGTTGTAGGTGGGGTCTGAGAAGGATAATTAAGAATGGTTATGTATGGATACACGAGGTGTTGAAATAGAAATCATAATCTTAAGCAAGAGTCTAAATTTTTAATCCTCCCTAAACTATAATTTTGATTCCAGATGGAATTGGATTCGGATCTTAATTCCATCTAAATAAATAGTGGAATTGAAGTTAGTGATTTTGATTCTCATTCTAGAGCCTCATGTTCATGAACCAAATGCCCCACAAAGAATAGGATGGCATAAAGTACAATAGCTCAAAGTTGTTGAGAAAATAAATTATTTGAATACAATATAGATCATGGTCTTCAAGATGGAA
Organism: Calamus simplicifolius; assembly: GCA_900491605.1. Classification (NCBI taxonomy): domain Eukaryota; kingdom Viridiplantae; phylum Streptophyta; class Magnoliopsida; order Arecales; family Arecaceae; genus Calamus; species Calamus simplicifolius. The sequence goes on along the minus strand of UESW01001442.1, from coordinate 63,981 downwards.
TGGGACTTCGCTTTAGGTAGTGTTTGAAATAGGGGATAAGAGGGGATATCCCCTGTATATCCCCTATTATTCCAAAAGCCATAGCTATAAGGGATAGTTGGGAATAAAGTTAACCAAAGGGATAATCCATGGTTAACCATGGGATATCCCCTAATTTATTCCCTAGAAAATGTAGGAATAGCTGGTTATCCCTCCAAATAAGAGTAAAAAAAGTTATCCTATGGATTTACCTTTTTGCATTTGATATGATCAATGGGATAGCCAAGGGATATCCCTAAGGATAGTCAGGGGATAAACTCTATCCCGTACACTTATCCATGGATAATATTTTTTCTATCAAACACTGCCTTAAAGATAGGTAAGTTGATAAGAGTTAAGGAAGTCGAATCATCATGATACATGTTTGTTTTCTTTTAAGATGACTATCATGCCCTAGACTTAGGGTGGATCTAGAGCATAAGATTCTGCCACGCACTTGGGAATGAAATCCTTAGGTTGCAAGATATCTTGTCCTATAACTATTACATTCGATCAATAAGAACAAACTGATTATCGATTAAATCAAACTAATCAATTTCATAAATAATGTCAATAACTAAAGAATTACATAAGGTGCTAAAATTAAACACTAAATGCTTTAAAATAAAACTAAAGCAACTTAGGTTGGCTTCTACCTGATTCCCATCTCTTGTCTCAGTTTTTTAAAAATAATATTTTTAAGAGCTAATGCTTAGTAAGTAAACGCTAATCATATTTAGAGGGATCAATAAACAATAACAATAAAATTTTTACTTATTTGCATATATCAAATCACTTACATTTGCATTTCTAGGTAAATAATAGCATTCTAAATAATTTATTAAATGTATCAAAGCTTATAGTAGTAGTACAACTTAAAACAACATTTTCAGTTTTCTTTCACATTATTCTCAATGCATCTATATTTAATCAATAATCACTTTGTTTTAACAAACATTAATCAAGTTTCAAAATCTATGATAAGACTCCACAGTCAATAGAACTACGGTCATGTATAACCTCTATGATAGAGTCCGGTAATTAAATAGTATTATTACATTTAATCCATTTAGATTAGGTCCTTTCGGTACCATATTTAACTCATACGGTGTAAGTCCTTTTACGCTTATGGTTCTGAAACCAACAGTAGCCTTCATACAAACCTTGATTGGCTAGGTATACTCATACGTGTATTACATTTTTATTCATATATAATATTTCAACAATTATATTAAAAATTTATTTGCATATTAACTTTCATATAATGTTACACAATTTGCCATTCACTTGATCTAGAACTTTCATGTAAACTATATATACTATCAATTTACAAATTTACAATTTATCTTTTATGCCAAAATATCATATCAGTTACATTTAACAACTACTTTATATCTAATCTCTGAATTAAATGTCATACATTTTTTTAAAATTAAATTTAACAGATATAAGAAATTCTTGCATATAAATCTTTAACTATGCTACAATTTGAGCAACTTGTTGAATTCAATAATTTCATATAAAATAAGCATGCAAAATGTTTTATAAATCTTTAAGTCATTATGAGTCATAATTTAATATAAAAAATTACTTTAACTATAGCAAGGTTCTCACAAAAAAAATTTAAATCAAATTTTATTTAATTTTAGAAACACTCTAACTATAATCAAGCTTACTTATCTTTTTAGAAAAAAATATTAAAAACTAATCCTCAATTTTTGATGTTCAAAGGCTTCGTCATCCTTTAACTTCTACCTTCTATATATTTGATTTGATACCAAAAGATCTCCATTCAGCCATATTTATAAAGAGAGTTCCTGAAGCAAGTAGATTTAATCTCCTAAAACTAATAGATTTTATAGTTTTTGCAGGATATTAATTTTTTTAAAATCCAAAGGGATAACTACTATTAAATATTTAAAATAGATTTTTGATTCAAAATTAACTTTTAACTCATCCAACATAATTATGAAATATAAAATTATGGATGCAAACATTGAAAATCATCAAACCTAATCATCATCAATTGCATTTTCATAATTCATGACAAAAGTTCACTAGCATTGATATGTATTCATAAAATTATTTCTAACATTCTCAATTGAACTCTAATTTAAGTGATATAAAATGCCTCAGAAAGCTAACTCGATATTGGATATTTAAATATAAATTTAATAAAAAAATTAATTATATTTTTACTTTTTTTAAACTTGATCCTACTAAATTGAGTCTTAATCTAAAGTAAGCTAGCCCATGAGGGCTGTGTCTCACAATAAAGACATAGATGTCATGCTAAGAATTTTAGATTATATATGATCATGGATATAGAATCTTCTCAATGAACGTTATAGCACATAGGGAGGCAGATGAATATAAACTTTATCTAGTGTTGAAATAATCAAGTATCTATGCATGAAATGTGTGAGAAATCTCAAATGAAGCCTTTTTTTTTTTCTTTTTATGATGCAAATTAATAGTTATTTCCAGCAATAACTATCTTTTTTTAATTATTCTTTGTCTAGCTAGTAATTCTCTTCTTGGTAGTTGCTTATGATTACTTATGTGAATAACTCCATCTTGTCATAATAACTTCTTTTAGGAATTTAATTTCAGTAATCAATGGCCCAAATGTAGCCTTTTGTATGAGTGATTGATTTTCTCGATCTTAAAGTGTCATACATAAATATTTTAATATACCATTGTCAATATATCATTTTCATAACTTCTTATAGTTGGTCTGCAAAAATTAGTTTTTTTTAGGTTTTAATAAAATTCAAATATCTACTTTTTATAAGATGGGACAAAGATGAAATTTTTAATAAGTTAGGTAATTAATCTTAGTTTTAAGGCTCTAGATCTACTATGAATTGGCTACCTCATGCTTCTTGGTTTCCTCTTTCTTTTCACATAAGTTTAAGAGTAATGATTTATGATGTTCGCTTTGCTTTTCTATTCCTTATTCCTTATTTTACAAGTAGCTAGGATATAGTGACATGATGGCCATATATTCAAGTAGTTAATAAGTAGAATAGCTAAAGGCTTTAGACGTCCAGTGCTTTTGAAAGAAAGAATATATCTACTATGGCTTTTTCCCCTCTTATTTTTAACTCAAAGTACCATTACAATAGAACTTGGGTCCTATCAATATCTACAATATGTAGCTTGCCAGAAAGAAAATATTTGATTTGTATCAAATCTTGATTCAATCTCTTTGTCCCCATTAAATATTTTGATGCTTTCTGCATGAAAAGAATATGAATATATGATTCCTTTGGATCCTTGGGTTATATATTAATCTATCAATCTATGTTGTTAAGGAGGCTAAAATTAAAAGAATCTGACTCTTCAACATCAGAGGATCATTTAGAGATTAGGATCATCCATCAAAGCTCTACTAAAAGCCATTGTTACTTTATTTTTAACTCTACGATGAATGCCACCATAATTATAACCATGGTTGGAACAAGGGCAAGAAGTGCATAGCCCTCCAAGAATAAAATGGAAACATCAAATATTGCTAGGGTTAGCAACCCCAAGGTCGCATACTTGAGATATTTAATAACACGGATAGAGATACAATAGGATGGACATAGGAGTGTAAGTAGAATCATGCTAGTCCCAGATACAATTGTGGCTAGTATGAGAATGGTGAAAACCTGAAGTGGATAGTTTTAGTCTGCCCATTTTGATTACTTATGAATCCAGAAAAAAAGCCTAAGATTCCAGCACTAGCTATGCTGGTTGAGAAGTAAGAGAATTTTAAGGCATCCTTCATATCTTCTTCTACTGGTGATTCAAGGTGTCTCTGTTTCTCTTCTCTTCTACCATTTGATCTAACCTTGCATAATAAAGTAAAAAAATTCTTTAGTTTCAAATTAATAATAGAATGAAATAATCGATAGCAGCAAAACATGATATATAAGTTAGTGGAAATAGCAGATAAAAGTTCAACTTGAATGTAATAGCAAAAACGCAATAAATGAGTTTTGACTCATTATAATCCCAAACATCTGTAGTAGTCTAACTTTAGATGAGGAAACACATATTTTCCTCTAAAAAAAAAAAAAAAACAAAAACTAATAGAGCCTTAGTCTAATAAAGAAAATATCTGGCTACCAATGATCAACTGAAAATACATAAGCCCTTTAATATTTAATCATAGCTTTTCTGCAAATTCCAAATTACTTTAGCAAAAGGTTGATTGTGAAAGCTTATTTTGAGTCTCATGACTCCCTTTCATCTCCAAAACTAGAAGACATCATGATATGTAACATTTTATGGCATTACATGTAAAAATATACTACATGCAGACATTAAGGTGCTTTGCATCACAATTGTCTATTGCTGCAACCAAAACAACATATATGAAATCATCTATAAATTTTTTTTCAATTTATCATAAAGCATCATCATGGCATGTTGCAAACTGGACAATAAGCTATAATATTTCTTATAAAACAAACATAAGGAAAGAGCAAATAACACATCATCCAAACAATCAAGTAATTAGTCATGAGTACCAAAACTATCAATTATTTTATGAAAAGTTGCAAAATACTTATAATCAAATAGCTTTTTTATAATTCAAGGAATGAAATGAAAAAAAAAGATTTCTAAATGATTAACTCTGTTGGTCCTAAGCCTGAGTGAAGGAGGAGGGTTGCGTTAAGGCAGCTGACAGCCAACATAAAACTCTGTTAGATCTCCTAAAATGAATATACTAAATCAAACTATGCGAAGGAATAGGACGTCCCCATTAAAATACTCGTTACATCTATCTTCGGATATTTTAAAAAATGGGCAAGGAGTACCTTATTGGCGCTCGAGTGCAGTGATAAGTGAGCAAGAGTTTCTGCAGTACAAACGAGTGCAAGTAAAGAAGTTAGTTCAAAATAGTCAACTTAAAATAGCAACTTGGAACATAGGAACACTAACAGGTAAAGCAATGAAGATAGTGAACACTATGATTAGAAGAAAAGTAAATATAATGTGTTTACAATAGACTAAATATGTAGGTGAAAGATTTAGAGAAATAAAGAATACATGATATAAATTATGTTACACTGAAAATATAAAAATAGAAATGAAGTAGGAATAATTATAGACAAAAATTTTAAGGAATATGTTGTTAAGGTAACTAGGAAAGGAGATCGGATTATATCACTAAAACTTATAATTAAGAATAATATAATTAACATAATTAGTACATATGCACCATAAGTAGGATTAGACCAACAAACTAAGATATAATTTTGGGAAGACATAGCTGAAGTAATGCAAGAAATATCACAAGAAGAAAAGATATATATGGAATGAGATTTTAATGGACATATAAGCAAACAGATGGATAGATATGAAATGGTACATAGAGGATATGGATTTAGAGATAGAAATAAAGTTGGTGTGAGCTTATTAGATTTTGCAGTAGCGTTGATCTAACAATAGCAAACACTTGTTTTAAAAAAAGAAATGAACATTCTAATCTACTAAAAAAATTTAAATGTACTATTGAGTTACACTAAATCAAATAAAATCCCTATATCATTTTGTTTGTACTACATATATAGGTTCAATGTTATCACCATAAATATTATCATCGTAAACTAAAAACTGTCTGAGCTACCATTCAAGGTGCCAAATAGAGTTAGTATTATGTTCATTTCACAAGGTTTTCTCTCCTCATCCAAGTTCTCAAAAATAAAAAAGCCTCAAATAATATTAATACTATCATCATATCATCACTCTATAAAATTAAAGCAGTATATATATCCATCCTTCACATTTATTTTTCACCATTGTGCTTTTCTTTCTACCTACCTACCTATATATTTATCTTTTTTTTTTTTGAGTGGGGATTGTGGTTTAATTGTTACTTCACAAACGAA
>UESW01001442.1:0-57999 GCA_900491605.1 Calamus simplicifolius | reverse complement strand
TATGGTGGCTAATTTTGAGTGCTTTGCCCACCGCAGGATGAATTTTCTTGACAAATCGACTGCTCATCTTAGGAATTTGCTTGATAAGTTTGATGGCCCGGCTTCCGGTGGCGGAGCTGCGCTACGGGGGGGAGCTCCACATCTTGTCCATCCACTGCTTGCTCGTTGTCCTCTCCGCCGACATTCACTTGCAGCAATCCCAAGAACTTCTTAACTCCAAAGAGAGAGCATGCAGCGCATACAGGAGCTCTCGAGACGTAAAGTGTAGTATCCCATTTAGATGGTCCTATTTTATTGCAATAGAGCTTAATCATCGAATAATTCTCTACACCATCCACTAGTTAATAAGTGGTAACGAAATCTCTTAAATAGTGTAAACACTTAAATGCCTACTTTGATGGGAGTAGGTGGTGGATTAAATAGTGTTAAACGCTTAAACGCCTACTTTGATGGGAGTAGACGGTGGAAGGGAGTTAAATATCTCTTTAAATAGAGATCCCTTCTAAGGCTTTCGATAACAAAAAAAAATCTCATCGAGAGAACCAAAAAAGAAGCCAGAGAGATTGGGTCCCTGATCAAGAGCATATCCTGAGGGCATAAACTATCGTGTGCGATAGCTCATTGATTGGAAGCACTCAATCAAGGTTTTCGAAGCGGTAGATCAAGCGGTAGATCAAGATCCTGAGAGGTGTAGCTGATTCAGATCAAGAGGAAGATCAAGATCCTTACCCTCATCTGGAAGAAAATCAACAGCAATGGCTGAAGGTATTTATCGATCTTGACTTGCTTTATTCTCATGATAAATATATTGATCCCATGTTTCTACATATATGATAGGGATCAATATATTTAAATTAAGTCTATCATTTGATATCAGAGCCTTTAAACCTCTACCTTATTTTGTGAGTGGTTTCCATCAAGGTTCCTCTTTTCAACAATTTATGCCGCGTGTTTTCTGTTTTTAATTTTTTTCGAATCTCAGGTTCCGATTTTTGCTCAGTTCCAATTTTGTTCACGGAACTGAGTAGAAAACCGTCAAGCTGATCTCAGGTTCTGATTTTTGTGGAAACAAATCGTGGCCTCTTCCTCTTAAGTTATATATTGAGTTACAAAGATCACATAAGGTTAGATGACATTAATGTAATTATATTATGTAATTTTATCCCACAGGAATTTTTATTGCACTAATATAATTAATTAGGATGCGATAACAAATTATTTTCTTAATTACCCATAGGAATTAAGAAAGGAATATAATTTGTTAGTCACATCATTAAGTTAATGAGTCTATTTGAGTATAATAACTTAGCCCACAGGTAGTTATTGTATGTTATTGATTCATGTTATTGCATGTTTACATTGGTAAAACATGACATCAAGTTATATGCCTCAAATTCAATTACATGAACATGATTTTTTTTATGCAGCTATTTTGCCTGTTAATATTTCTGATATGAAATGTGACGTTCCCGATTTAAGTGGTGATAATTATAAATTATGGAAGGAGAGAATTCTTCTTCAATTAGGGTGCATGGATATTGACTATGCTATCAGGAAGGATGAACCACATTCAGTTACATCTACTAGCACTCAGGCTGAGATTGCTGCGTATGAACGATGGGAACGGTCCAATCGCCTCAGTATGATGTTCATACGTACTAAAATTTCTGCTAGTATACGTGGTTCAATTCCTGAGTGCAAAAATGTCAAGGAACTTCTGAAGGCTATTGATGCACAATTTGAGTCTTCAGATAAGGCACTGGCTAGCACCCTAATGACAAAATTCATCAATGAAGCTCACTACGGTTGGAGGTGTGCGTGAGCACATCATGAAGATGAGGGACATTGCGGCTCAGTTGAAATCCCTAGAGGTTGAGATGTCAGAATCTTTCTTGGTGCACTTTATTTTGAGCTCACTCCCACAGCAGTATAGTCCCTTCAAAATATCTTACAACACACATAAGGACAAATGGTCAATTAATGAACTTCTGACCATGTGTGTTCAAGAGGAAGGGAGGCTGATTTTAGAAATGGGAGAAAGTGCATTTAGTCACTCAGAGAAAGACTAAAGCTCCCAAAGCCAAACGCAAAGGAAAGGGTAAAGTATCCATCCATACAGAAGACAAGAAGGAGTCCAAGTGCTTCTTTTGCAAGAAGAAAGGGCATATAAAGAAAGATTGTCTCAAATTCAAAGCTTGGCTTGACAAGAAAGGTACTCTAACCTCATTCGTATGTCATGAATCCAATTTGGTTATATGTCATAACACATGGTGGATTGATTCTGGTTCTACAATCCATGTTTCAAATACCTTGCAGGGTTTTCTAAATCAAAGGAAACCATTGGGAAGTGAACAAAGCATCTATTCAGGAAACAAGATGGGTTCACATGTGGAAGCAATTGGGACGTGCAGACTTATTTTACATTCTGGTTTTGTTTTGGATTTGGAAAAGACATTTTATATTCCAAGTTTCTCTAGAAATTTGATTTCAGTGTCAAGGCTTGTACCAGCAGGATACTCCTTTAATTTTAATAAAAGCTCTGTTGATTTATTTTATAAATCTAAGCTTATTGGGAATGGTACATTGTCAGACAATCTTTTCTAAATTAATTTAAAAATAATACCACCTATAATGTGATGCACGCCCAAACTGGTATGAAAAGATGTGTTATAAATGAGAATTCCTCTATTTTGTGGCATCGAGATTAGGTCATATCTCCATTGAGAGAATTAAAAGATTAGTAAAAGATGGAGTACTTGATACTCTTGATTTTACTGATTTTGGCACTTGTGTGGACTGCATAAAGGGAAAGCAAACCAACAAGTCCAAGAAAGATGCCAAGAGAAGTTCAAAATACTGGAGATCATACAATATCTGTAGCCCAGATATGGATTCGTATGGTCAGAGATACTTCATCTCATTTATTGATGACTATTCACGATATATGTATCTCTACCTACTTCATAATAAGAACGAAGCATTAGATGCCTTTAAGGTATTTAAGGCAGAAGTAGAGAAACAATGCGGCAAGCAAATTAAAATCGTGAGGTCAGATAGAGGTGGAGAATATTATGGTAGATACACTGAGAATGGACAAGCACCTGGTCTGTTTGCTCGGTTTCTTGAAGAAAATAGAATTGTTGCACAATACACCATGCCAGGGTCTCCTGACCAAAACGGTGTAGCTGAAAGGAGAAACCGAACATTATTGGACATGGTAAGGAGCATGATTGTCAGCTCTAACTTACCTAAATCCTTGTGGACTGAAGCTCTTAAAACTGCTGCGTATATTTAAACTGGGTTCCAACCAAGGCTGTTTCCAAAACATTTGAGTTATTTAAAGGTTGGAAACCAAGTTTGCAACATATACGTGTTTGGGGATGCCCATCTGAAGTAAGAGTCTATAATCCACAAGAAAAGAAACTAGACCCAAGGACTATTAGTGGATATTTTATTGGATATGCTGAGAAGTCCAAGGGTTATAGATTTTATTGTCCATCTCACAGCACTAGGATTGTGGAATCAAGAAATGCAAAATTTCTTGAGAATGACTTGATCAGTGGGAGTGATCAATCTCAGTATTTGGCTTCTTCTGAGAAAGATCATTCAGTATTCCAGCTTTCACTTCAAGTGAGGGATTGGTTGTTATTTATAGCACTCCTCAAACTCAAATAAGTGCTCAACAACCAGTCATTGAGATTTCACAAGCTGATGGTAATCTAGAAGATCATGTTGTTCATCAACAATCAGTTGTGCAAGATACTCCTCAAGAGGTCATTGACACAACATTAAGAAGATCAACTAGAATAAAGAAATCAGCAATTCCTAGTGATTATGTTGTGTATCTACATGAATCTGACTATAACATTGGAGCCAAAAATAATCCTAAAATTGAGATGGCAATGAATTGGGTTCGGCTTTAAGACAATGCAAGCACATATCACAGCAGATATAGTGATCCATACAAAGATTCTTGGGTGGATTACAGTCGAGTGCCAAGATGGGATCACAACGGTTGGTTTTCCGGGCTCACCAGCAGCTAATCTAGCTTGAAGGTATACGGATTGATCTAAACTCAAGGCTTGACCCGAGGTGTTCGATTGATCTGAGGAACAAGGTTTAGAAAAGGCCTTATGTTGAATCAGTCAAAAGTTACCTTCATTGTGAATCCTTTGATAAACTTGATTGGATTCTTCTTTGAAAAGGATTTGAAATGAAAAGACTTCACAAGGAAGATAATCCATGGAAGAGAATGTACCTGGAAAGCCGTTAAGCTGACATCATCCCAGATTTGGAGTCGGCTCCAAAGGAAGTCGTTTATCCACTGAGTTCATCGAGGAGAAGGAATGTCGACTACTCACGGATCGGAGTCAGCTCCAGACACTGTAAGTGTCGACTTTGAAACTCTGGGTGTCAGCTCCGAAACTCTAGGTGTTGGCTCTAGACCGTATCAAGACTGGCCATGGGGTCGGCTCCAGGAATTCTAATTCCTGAAACTTTGAAACTTAAGATTTGCAATTGATTCAAAACTCATTTCTTAATACCTTTAAATCGATCAGTGTTGAAATACTTGTCAAATCCATTAGTGGGTTAACAGAAATTTTGCCATGAGTTTTAAGGAATCAAACTCAATGCCATGAAGATGAGATGGAAGATCTAATCGAGTCTGGGATCTTGTTGAATTGCTTGATGGTGTAAAAGCCATTGGATGTAGATGGGTCTTTAAAATAAAGAAAGACTCACAAGACAACATTGAAAGATATAAAGCAAGACTCGTTGCCAAAGGGTTCACTCAGAGGGAAGGAATCGACTAGATGGAGACATTTTCTCCTATATCCAAGAAAGATTCTCTCCGAATAATTATGGCATTGGTAGCTCATTTTAATTTGAGTTAGGATGTGAAAACTGCATTCCTTAATGGAGATCTAGAGGAAGAGGTTTACATGATGAAGGATTTTCCTATGGTGATAGTGAGCATTTGGTTTGCAAGCTTAAGAAATCCATATATGGATTGAAACAAGCCTCACGTCAGTGGTATTTAAAATTTCATGATGTGATCTCTTCCTTTGGTTTTGAAGAGAACATCATGGATCAATGTATATACCAGAAGGTTAGTGGGAGCAAAATTTATTTCTTGGTCCTATATGTGGATGACATTCTACTTGCAACCAATGATAAAGGGTTGCTATATGAGGTGAAACAATTTTTCTTTAAAAATTTTGATATGAAAGATATGAGTGAAGCATCTTATGTCATTGGCATTAAGATCCATAGAGAAAGATCTCGAGGCATTTTGGGATTGTCTCAAGAAACTTATATCAATAAAGTCTTGGAGAGATTTCAGATGAAAAATTGTTCACCAAGTGTTGCACCTATAGTGAAGGGTGACAAGTTCGCTTTGAACCAGTGCCCTAAAAATGAACTTGAACGGGAACAGATGCACAACATTTCATATGCTTCAGCTGTTGGAAGCCTAATGTATGCTCAGGTTTGCACAAGACCTGACATTGCATTTGCAGTAGGAATGTTGGGAAGATATCAGAGTAATCCAGGTTTAGACCACTGGAGAGCTGCTAAAAAGGTCATGAGGTATCTTCAAGGGACCAAGGACTACATGCTCATGTATAGACAAACTGATCATTTGGAGATAGAGGGCTACTCAGATTCGGACTTTGCTGGCTGCGTTGATTCTTGAAAATCAACATCAGGATTTATATTTGTGTAGCTGGTGGAGCCATATCATGGAGGAGTGCAAAGCAGACCTTGACTGCTACCTCTACTATGGAAGCGGAGTTCGTTGCTTGTTTTGAAGCTACATCGCAAGGTGTATGGTTGATGAGTTTCGTCTCAGGGCTTAGAATTGTTGACTCTATTGCTAGGCCAATTAAACTGTATTGTGATAATTCAGCTGCTGTATTTTTGGCTAAAAACCATAAGAGTGGTAGTCGAAGAAAACATATCGACATTAAGTATTTAGCCATAAGAGACATGTTAAAAAAAACAAAATGGTCATAGAACACGTTAGCACTGAATTGATGATAGCTGATCCTTTGACTAAAGGCATGCCAATTAAGAATTTTAAGGATCATATGATAAGAATGGGAGTTGGTTCCATGATATAATTGCATGGATAACAATTTGTACAAAGAAACTCTTATTTCAATTATTTGCTTATTTCTCATTCAGGTGTACACATTATTTGACTTTCGAGAAATGACAAACCTTTCTTTTGGACTCTAAATAAACATATGGTTTATTCATTATGTTATATTGTCACATTTGGAATAGTGGTAAAGAAATTGAATGCATTGTAATACATAGAAGATAATACTCAATTATAGAGGACCTATTGCTATGATTCATGTATTTGGTTTCTTGTTCAGTATTGAGAATTATGGATTAAGATAAAATATACGGACCAAGTGGGAGAATGCAGTATCCCGTTTAGTAGATGGTCCTATTTTATTGCAATATAGCTTAATCGTCGGATAATTCTCTACGCCATCCACTAGTTAATAAGTGGTAATGAAATCTCTTAAATAGTGTTAAACACTTAAACGCCTACTTTGATAGGAGTAGGCGGTGGATTAAATAGTGTTAAACGTTTAAACGCCTGTTTTGATGGGAGTAGACCGTGGAAGAGAGTTAAGATATCTCTTTAAATAGAGATCCCTTCTAAGGCTTTCGATAACAAAAAAATGTCATTGGAAGAAAACCAAAAGAGAAGCCAGAGAGATTGGGTCCCTGATCAAGAGCATATCCTGAGGGCATACACCATCGTGTGCGATAGCTCATTGATTGGAAGCACTCAAGCACTCAATCAAGGTTTTGAAGCGGTAGATCAAGCGGTAGATCAAGATCCCGAGAGGTGCAGCTGATTCAGATTGAGAGGAAGATCAAGATCCTTACCCTCATTTGGAAGAAAATCAACAGCAATGGCTGGAGGTATTTATCGATCTTGACTTGCTTTATTCTCATGATAAATATATTGATCCCATGTTTCTGCATATCTGATAGGGATCAATATATTTAAATTAAGTCTATCAGAAAGTTGAAACTAATTAATTAATTACCTCATCAACAGCATGAGCACCAATATTCCTGCTTCTCTCGAGTGCCATGTCCTGCAGCCCAACAATCTGAACTGGTAAAAACTTTATATATGATGCATTGTTCTAGCTGAGAGATCGATTGATAGCAAGGTTTTACGTACCTCGTAGTCGCTCTGGCTATTTTCCATAATGATGGAGGCGATGGCAATAGAAACAAGGACTTGGAGAACTGCAACAAGGAATCCCTCCTCGATCGCTTAGAGCAGCAGCGAAAAATGTGGTTTGTATTTAGAACTTCATACATATGGACGGACACATGCTTTCTATAGACTATACAGAAGATAAGGAAATGGCCGGCCGTGTGTGGCCGGCCGTGTTGGCTACTTGGGCCTGTTGGCGTGTCACTGCCTGTCCTGCTCTTGCCGGTGGCTTGATTACTGGTGACCCATTCTTGCAGGTAGACCTGGTCAGTCGCGCGTCTACCGGCCTTCATCAATGTTGGGCATTGATTGATTTGGCCTACCCAAGATTCGCTTCAATGCAGCAAGACTCTGGGGTTTTTACTTTTAATTTATATAACCTGTTTATCATGAATTAGTGTGGCACTCCTGTGCATGAGTCCATGTGAGTGATGTTGGTTGATTCCGGGCATCGTCCCGGCCAATTTCATTTTCAGTGCTCCGAGCTAAAGACAATAGTTTTCACTTTCAAATATATAGTCCACACTAGGCAAGCCAATTTCATTCCTAAGGAGTTCTTACTTTTTGCCTCAGGGGTGTCTTATTTTGTACAAGAATGCATTGAAAACTGGATTTAGGCTTCCTATCTCACCATTCATAAGTTAGCTATTTGGATTTTATAATATTGCACTGACACAACTCCTCTTGAACTCAGAGGATTGCTATAGGTCGACTTCATTCCTTTGAATATGCTATTTATAATTATGGTGAATATATCACTGCTTGGGATGCCATTTGCATCAAACTGAAAGAGAAATATCTACCTTATTAACTATTACAAATACCTTAAGTGTTCTTCTTACTAGCCAACTTTTCAAGCAAAGAGATACTATACTTTTGTCTTCTATCTTACTCCTGTTAAAATCATAGTTTATGATCCTACACCATCAAAGGTCTTTTCTACTAAAATTGAAGCATAAAAATTACTGCAACTATTAAAGAAGAAATAAAGAATACAATAATTACTCCAGAATCTAAGCAATGAAAAATCAAGCTAAAGTAGATAAGAAGAGTATTATGGTTGAAGAAGTAAAAGGAGATCTAATTACAAGCTATTACAATTTAGAAAAGTCTATTAATGAGGTATTCAACAATATTGCAGAAGAAAAACTAATGGAAGAACTTGTTGAAGCCACAACATCAATTGATTAAGTAGCTTACGAAGAAAAAGATGAATTAACCGAAGGAGACATCTCTATTCCTAAGAAATATTAATATAATGAAGAGGAACAAATCTCATAAAGTTTATCTAACACATTACATAGATGAATTTGAAGGCTACTATATCTTATCTCACATCGATTTATCTAGAGTCAAATTTTTTAAGATTGGAAGAATTGATGCAGATAGAGATCCACATATCTTCTAACAGCCTGCAATAAAGAAATAAATGTACTCAAAAAATGAAATGGGTTTTATGATAACATTTGCAATAAGTCAACTTATGAGAGTTCAATAAACATAATCAATTCCCACTAACTAAATACATCAAAAGACCTAACAATACCCATGTTAGAGATCATATCTTCTAACAGCCTACACTGAAGAAATAAATGTATTTAGAAAACAAAATAGGTTCCGTGATAACATATACAATAAGTTAACTTGTAAGAGTTGAATAAACACAATCCACTCTTACTAACCAAGTACATCAAAAGATCATACCATAGCCATATTATCAGTATATTTCATAAAAATAGAAGGTCTTAATCCTTTGGTCAATGGATTAACAACCATGCTATTTCTGTCAATGTGCTCAATAGTAATGTCTCCTTTCTTTACTAGCTCCCTTACTATGAGATATTTAATCTCCATATGCTTATCCACTAGTACTTTCGTTGTTCTTAGAAAAGAATATAATAGAACTATTATCATAGTAAATCTTTAGTGTTCTTGAGATTGAATCAATAACACCAAACCTTGAGATAAAATTCTTTAATCATATAATCAGTGTTGCATCCGCATAGCATGCAACAAATTCAACCTGCATTGTAGATGAAATTGTAAGTGTTTGCTTAACACTCTTCCAAGATTCAGCTCCTCCATCTACACAAAGATATAAACTAAAGTAAATTTTATATCATTTGTGCAACCAACAAAATCAGAATTTTGGTAGCTAACTACCACAATATTGTCCACCTTCTTATAGACTTAACATGAAATCTTTTATTCTTTGTAAATACCTCATAACTTTCTTAGCAACCTTCTAGTATTCCAAACTAGGATTAGATAGATGTCTACCTAAAACAATTCAACTCAACTCATCTAAGCCTTTTTCTAACTACATATCTACCTAAAACATTGACTACAAAAGCAATATTTGGTTTAATGCAAACTTGTGCATACATGCGGCTAGCAATTGTACTACAATAAGGTATATCTTTTATAGACTCACTCCTAAGATCATTTTTGAGACATTGATTCAAGCTAAACTTATCACATTTTAGAACAAGCACATCCCTAAGTTTGTAATTCTGCATGGTAAACCTACTAAGCACACGATTGATGTAGGTTCAAAGAGAGTCTCAACAAATCACAGGATGTATCCCTATGGATTTCAATGCCAAGAACAAAATATGCCTTTTCCAAGATCTTTCATATTAAAATACTTGGATAATAAATGCTTAAACATATGTAGTAGATAAAGATCACTGTTGGTAAGTAGAATATCATCCATATATAATACAAGAAAGAGAAATTTGCTCCCACTAACTTCATAGTATATGCATTGAACGATTTTATTCTCTTGACACCCCGTAAAAGAAACCATGTCATCAAACTTCAAATACCATTGGCGAAAGCATACTTAAAACCATAAATAGACTTTTTGAGTTTGCAAACCAAATGTTCTTCTCTGACTCTTTGAATCCTTTGGATTGAACTATATAGACCTCCTCTTATAGAACACCCATTCAAGAAGGCTATTTTCACAGCCATCTGGTGTAGCTCTAAATCAAAATGAGCCACAATCATCATAATAATCCTAAAAGAATCCTTGGTAGAAACAAAATACTACAAGAAAATAGCAAAATAGTAACGGAAATTAGTGACAAAAATTTTTGTCACTAAATTGTGATGGTTTATTAATGAAATAGTGACTAAAATTAAAATTAGTGATGGATTAGTCTATTTGTTACTAAACCATCACTATTAGTGATGGACAAAGGAATCCGTCACTATTTAGTGATAGATTATCTTTTTGTCTCTAAATTAGTGATGGATTTAGGCATCCATCACTAATTTAGTAATGGATTGCCCTTTCGTCACTAATTTAGTGACGAATAAAGGAATTCGTCACTAATTTAGTAACATACAAAGGCATTTGTCACTAATTTAGTGACAATTGCCCTTTTGTCACTAAATTAGTGACAGATCTAGGCATCCATCACTAATTTAGTGTCTTCACTAATTTAGTGACGGATGCTCTTGATCGTCACTAAATTAGTGATGAATTCATTTTTTATTACAAATTAAATTTTTAAAAAATTATGGTATAAATTTAGTGATAGAAATTTTTTTTGTTACTAAATTAGTGATGAAGAAAAATTTTTGTTACTAATTTGGTGATGAATTAATAATATATAAATTTAATGATGAAAGGGCAATTTAATGATGAATATTTTTTTCATCACTAATTTAGGTATGAATAATTAAATCCGTAGCTAACCGGAAATATTCTTCCCCTTCGATCCGCCCGCGGTTCTTCTTGCCTCCTACCTTCTATTTGCCTGAGCAGTTTCCCCCTACCTTCACACTGAGTGTTGGATCAACCGAAGACTCCACACTTCGTCAATCGAAACCTCCACGGGAGGTGTTGTTGGCATCATCTCATCTCCGGCTCGAGATTTAGGAGATAATCTCTTCTTCCCATTATCTAATAGGCTGGACGAAGGACTCGGAGTCGATGAGGGAGAGCGAGGGCGCCCCCGGGGGGGGGGGGGGATGGAGGAGGACAAGGGATCGAAGAGGCTTCAGGTGGTGGTACAGAGGGCTCGGGCGGCAGCGGAGGGCTCGGTGGGGGTGGGGCGGGGATCCGGGCGAGGGGTGGAGGGGCGACTCCAATCGACGGACTAAGGGTAAGTCTGTAATCGCGTAAGCTATAAAATCTCAGCCAATCATGCTAGGTTTCTCCATCCCATCATCGCGACCAAGCTCTTTTGGAGGGGTGTAAGCGGCCGCCGGTCTCATCTCTATTACCTTCTCGGATTCCACTTAGGTGAGATCTCTTCTCCTCGATCTCTTGTTTTCTTTTCCTAGATTGGCCCAGTTTGATTAATGATCTTTTTTTTTTCTATGATTCGTTCTCTAATGTTATCGTTTGATCTGATCTATATGATGAACTCTATGTACTTTTCGTGGAGATTTTATTTTCTTGATGGGTTACTTTTGGATAGTATGTGGTAGATTATAACCTTGTGAAATTTATTCAGTTTCTCATAATTATTAATGATCATCTTTGGTTTTGTATAGATACTCTGAATCCTCTCTACATCACATCGTCGCACTTTGACACCAAAGTTAGAGTTCTTGGAAGAAAATATTTATAATGGCATGCATCCTGATGAGGGATAAAATCATCATTGCATCGATGACCGCACACATCAACAATTGGGTCTAGTCCAATTCTAATGTCCTATCGGCCAGCTGTCAGACCCACTAAGTAGTGAAGCCCAATCGCCCTCAGCGGCGTCAGGTCGTCCCGACAACCCGAGCCATCCATACCTCGGTAGCCTGAGCCATTCTCATACCTCGGTAACTCGAGCCATCCCATGGGCCACAATGACAGCATCCGGACTTGGCAACTCGGCCTTCCCCTCATCCGCCATCTTTTCTCTCTCCTCCGTATGGAGCCAGCTTCTGTTCGGCCTCGGACCTGCTCCCCTCGGCCTCGTCACTCGGTGTTGGCCTCGCTCCGGCATCATGCAAGTCGGCCTCACCCCGGCATCATGCAAGTCGGCCTCGCCCCGACATCTTCCAAGTCAGCCTCGCCCCCGGCATCATGCAAGTTGGCCTCGCCCCGGCATCTTCCAAGTCGGCCTCGCCTCGGCATCATCCCACTCGGCCAGATACACCTCGTCCTGGCCTCGAGCTTCCTCCTCGGTCCCGGCCTTGAGCTTTCCTCCTCGGTCCCGGCCTTGAGCTTTCCCCTCCGGCCCCGGCCTCGAGCTTTCCCCCTCTGCCCCAGCCTCGAGCTTCCGCCTCGGCCCTGGCCTCGAGCTTTCCTCCTCGACCCCGGCCTCGAGCTTCCTCCTCGGCCCCGGCCTCGAGCTTTCCTCCTTGGCCCTGGCCTTGGGCTTCGGCCTTAGCCTTGTACGGCCTGCCTCATACGGCCTCAGCCTCGGATGGCCCCGGCCTCAGACGGCCTCGGCTCGGACTTCTCCCCTAGCCTCATCCTCGGACGGCCTCAGCCTCGGACGGCCCCGGCCTTGGACGGCCTTGGCTCGGACTTCTCCCTCAGCCTCAGCCTCGGATGGCCTCAGCCCCTGTCGGCCTCAGCCTCGAATTTCGAAGCCATCCTTACACCTCAGTGACCTAAGCAGTCTATACCTCGGTAACCCGAGTAACTCCCTTGCCTCGGTCGGACCGAGGCATTCGAATACTTCTGCGGAATCCGGCATGGAAGAATTTGAATTCACTATAACTGAATAAGATTTCAAGCAGGGAATCATACCTAGAAGTGGCCTAGGATCCACAAGAGTGGCCTAGAACCTACGTAATCGCTGAATCTCAAGGCATCAACCAATTCTCCCAGCCTTCGATCCTCTAACTGACAAAATATGGACCCTACTGACCTCATAACAAACTTGATTCGAATTCATTCTGAATCCTAACGGCTTTCAGACCTTCCCTCGCGACATGCCCAAAGAATCAGGTGATCCCCTATAAATACTGCTGCCCTCTAATCTCTCAGGTACGCAACTACACACACTCTTGAGAAAGAATACCCATATAGGGGAGCTCTTCTGTGAGTCTTCCCCTCACATCTGCTTGCTGTGAATCTCCACTGACTTGGGCATCGGAAGGTCCTCCGCAGAGGGCAACCCCCGCAATACCCTCTGCGTGCGGACTGTCTTGCAGGTTTTACCTCGAGGCGACGAGATCGGCATCTAGATCAGGATCCAGAAGTGCACCCGAGTCGGAGAATAGATTTTTGCGGCAACAGATTGGCACTAGAGGAAGGGCCTCAAGTCCCATAAACTTGTAATCCAGGAGACAAGACTCAAAGAACCAGAAGAAGCACCCTCTAATGGCCAATCGAATAAGAGCCACGTTCGAAGCTTAGGATCAGACCGCCTCTTAAAGGTCTATCTGATCAGCGGTGCGGTACCTCCACCACCACCAGCTAAAACTCCTTTGCCACCGACAACGACAGTAACCCTGGACTAGTTCGTCGCTCTGGTTCAGCTGGTCTAGGGGCTCCAAGCGACCCCTGGCCCCGCCATCCCTGCTCCTCAGCATCATGAAGAGGCCGCTGCCCCTGCTCCACCAGCGATCTCTTCCTCTAATCTGCCAGAAGCAGTGGATTATCATGACCAGCCACAAAAGCAAAGCCAGCACCACAGCGAGCTGGAGGGAAGAGCCCGCTCAGATCTAGGCGGATTCGTTCTTCCTCTTCGGTGTCTTCCCAGAACTCGACACCCCTATCGTCTTCCCATCGCCCGATCCCTCCTACCACTCTGGATGAAGAGATCAGGCAGCAGATGCAAGAGATGCATCGGGAATGGTGTTAGGAGTTAGACGCCGTCAGACAAGCCCCTCCATCCCAGCCGAAAGCGGAGCAGGGCATCCCCTTCTCTAAGAGGATCATGAGGAAAGTGATTTTCCCTCATGTTTAGCTCCCTACCATCGAGCTATACCATGGATCCACCGACCCCGACATCCACCTGAGCAGCTTCAGATCCATCATGATGTTCCACGAAGCATCGAATGCGATCCTGTGTCGAGCCTTCCCCTCCACTCAGAGGAGATCTGCCCAAACCTAGTTCAATAGCTTGAAGCCAGGTTCCATTGATTCCTTTGACGAACTGAGCTGTTTGCTCATCAGCTAGTTCATCAGCAGCCGTCGCCAGTGACGGAGATCCAATTCCCTCTCTGAGGTTAAGCAGAGAGAGGAGAATCGCTAAAGAATTACCTCGGCCGCTTCAACATGGCCCTGTCCGCCCTGGCTGGAGGAGTGTCGAAGGAAGGAGACTTCTACCTAGCTCTAGAGGTTAACTACCCGAAGAGCCTTTTGGACACGATGTTTCTGGCAGATAAATACGCCAGGGTTGAAGAATCGAGGAGATCAGCTCAGGCCGAGCAGCAGAAGAAGGATGCAAGGGGCTCGGACAAGCAATGGGCCCATCGTCATGCAAGCCCACCTCGCCACCATAGAGCTCCTCCACCGCCGCCTCGAGATCGAACTTGGAGTCTGGCCCGAAGGTTCGATCGCTACACTCCCCTCATCATGCCAAGAGCACAAATCTTGATGGAAATCGAGCGGCAAATTCCTCGGCCTCCTCCTCTTCGAGGTAACGTGACCCGGAGGGATCTAACTAAGTACTGCCGCTTCCATCGAGATTATGGACACGATACCGAAGACTGCTGGCAGTTCAAGAACAAAATTGATTGGCTGACCGACGGGGCAGACTGGACCGGTTTAGAGGGCTCCCTGAGCCAAACAATGAGGAGAATCGCCAACCCGAGCCTCGCCAACTTTCTTCGCCGAATCCCCCGGTTATTGGCAATGTTAATATGATAGCGGCGGCCAGCTCCCCATCTTCTTGGCCAGGCAAGGAGGAAAACCCGCCGAAGAAGGCACACGTGGATGAGCTCGCTTTCTCTGACGAAGACCTTCGGGAGGTACAATACCCCCACGATGATACCTTGGTTGTATCTTTGAACATGAATAATTATGATGTATACCGCATCTTGATCGATAGTGGAAGCTCTATTAATGTTCTGTACTTTGATGCCTTTGTGAGATTGAAATTTCAGACAGAAAGCCTCTGACCCATGGAGTCCACCTTGGTGGGCTTCATAGGCGACTCCATAATCCCCGAAGGAGTTATTACTCTGACGGTTGAGCCGATGCATGGCCCCACGTGGCTACCGTGCTCATGGATTTCCTGGTGACTAAGCTTTGATCTCCTTACAATGCCATCCTCGGCAGGTCAGGACAGATATCCCTCAGAGCTATCATTTCTGTTCCCCACCTCACCATGAAGTTCATCACTGAATGGAGAGTGGGGGTCATTCGAGGAAGCCAAATCGTAGCTCAGCATTGCTTTGTCACCGACCTTCAGTCTAGAAAGCCTGAAGTGGACGTGCTGGATGCTCGGGAAGATTTCACCGAGTAATGAGGAGAGCCAGCCGAAGAGGTAGAGAAAGTACCACTTGACGAGGCTCGGCCCGACCAAACCATAAAGGTCGGGTCACAGCTGGAGGGAAATCTTCGGCAATAGTTGATTGAATTTCTTCAGAGGAATGCAGACGTCTTCGCCTGGTCCACATCGGATATGCTCGGAATCAGCCCGGACATTCTAATCCACCGCATCAGCGTGGATGAGACGTTTCAGCCAATTAAGCATAAGAAAAAAGCCTCGCCCCCGAGCATCAGAAAGCCATTGAAGAAGAAGTGGACAACTCATCAAGGCCAAATTCATTTGGGAGGTTAATTATCCCGACTGGCTAACGAATGTGGTCATGGTAAAAAGTCGAATGACAAATGGAGGATCTGCATTGACTTCACTGACCTCAACAAGGCCTGTCCGAAAGATAGCTTCCCCCTTCCGTGGATCGACCAGCTCGTAGATTCAACTTTGGGCCATCAAATGCTAACTTTTATGGATGCCTATTCGGGCTACAACCAGATTCAAATGGTGCCCAAAGATGAGAAGAAAATTACCTTCATCACCGATCGAGGTATCTATTGCTATCGAGTCATGCCCTTTGGTTTGAAAAATGCAGGTGCCACCTACCAAAGGCTGATCAACAAGGTCTTCAAGGAGCAAATCGGTTGGAACATGGAGGTGTATGTTGATGATAAGCTGGTAAAAAGCAAGGAGGCATCCCAACACGTCGAGGACCTCGCGGAGAGCTTCGCCATGCTTCGAAAGTATCAGATGAAGCTCAACCCCATCAAATGTGCTTTCGAGGTTAACTCCGAAAAATTCCTTGGCTTCATGGTCTCTCAACGAGGCATCGAGGCAAACCCTCAGAAGATCCAAGCTCTGCAATAAATGGCCCCGCCTGGGTCAATCAAGGACGTGCAACGGCTCCACTGAGAGAGTAGCAGCCCTCAGCTGCTTCATTGCTCGATCGGACGAGAAATGCCTTTCGTTCTTTAAAGTGCTCTGATCGGCAAAAACTTCCAATGGACCTCTGATTGCCAGAAGTCCTTTGAAGACCTCAAGAAATACCTTGGCTCACCATCTCTCCTCAGCAGCCCGAAGCCAGGGAAAATACTGAACTTATACTTGGCGATCTCTGAAAATGCTGTTGGCTCGGTGCTAGTCAGAGAGAAAAACAAAGTCCAAAGACCTATTTATTATGTCAGTAAACTACTCAAGGATGCTAAAACGAGGTATACCCAAGTCGAGAAGATGGTCCTGGCTTTAGTAACGTCGGTCCGAAAGCTGCGGCCATATTTTCAAGCATACACTGTCACTGTCCTCACCAACCAACCCCTCAGGGCAATTATTCATTGTCCAGAAGCATCAGGGAGAATGACCAAATGGGCTGTTGAGCTGAGCGAGCACGACATCCAGTATCAACCTCGTTCAGCCATTAAAGCCCAGGTCCTGACGGATTTCCTCCTTGAATGCACCATACCCAAAGATGGCCCTGCTTTGGATGCCCTCGGACAACCAAAGCCCAATGCCCCATGGTTACTTCACACCGATGGATCCTCCAGCATGGGCGATTTCGATGCTGGCCTGGTCCTCACCAGTCCAGAGGATGCGACTTTTGAATATGGCATCCGCTTCTCCTTTCCGGTCTTGAACAACGAAGCAGAGTATGAAGCCCTACTCTCTGGACTCCGAATTGCCCATGAGCTTAAAGTCAATAAGCTGATCGCTTACACCGACTCTCAGTTGGTGGCCGGCCAGGTGCAGGAAGAATTCGAGGCTCGAGAGCCGAGTATGATCCGATATCTCCAAAAGGTGTGCGATTTATCCTTCTGTTTTGATGAATTTAAAATTATCCAGATCCCAAGGATTGAAAACATGCGCGCCGACCTTCTGTCCTGCCTGGCAACTACGGAGTCAATGGAAATTGAGCGGAAATTCCACTTAGAGGTCATCGAGAAGCCCAGCATCGCCGATGCTGACCCGATGATGCAAGTGGATACTAAACCATCCTGGATGGACCACTTGCACAAGTACCTTAAAGAAGGACTGCTACCCACTGATAGAAAAGAAGCGAGAAAGCTGAAAATGCAATCATTTCATTATGTCCTGATTGACGACAAGCTATATAAGCGGTCTTTATCAATGTCGTTGCTCAAATGCCTTCGACCATCTGAGACTGATTATGCTCTTTGGAAGGTCCATGAAGGCATCTGTGGCAATCATCATGGCGGTCAGGCCCTATGCCACAAAGTGCTGCGCCAAGGGTATTATTGGCCGACGATGCAAAAAGACGCCGACGACCTCATCTGAACTTGTGATTCATGTCAAAGGCACTCAAATGTCCAAAGGATCCCCTCGATACACCTGACTTCCATATCATCCCCTTGGCCCTTCGCCAAATGGGGAATGGATATTCTTGGCCCTTTCCCCCTTGCAACGGGGCAAAGGAAGTTCTTATTTGTTGCAATTGATTATTTCATCAAGTGGGTTGAAGCCAAAGCAGTCGTCCAAATAACCGAAGCCCACGCTAAAGACTTCGTGTGGAGGTCCATCATCTACCGCTTCGGTCTTCCCCACACTATCATCATCGACAATGAAAAACAGTTCAACAACCCAAAGTTTCAAAAATTCTGCGAGGATTATAGCATTCTCCATCGCCTAACATCAGTCGGACATCCTCAAGCCAATGGAGAAGCCAAGGTAACTAACTGAACTCTCCTGCAGGGAATTAAAGCTTAGCTCAATCGGGCGCGAGGCAGATGGACCGAGGAACTCCACCATGTGTTGTGGGTGTACCGGACTACCGAGAGGGTACCCACGGGATAAACCCCATTTAAGATGGCTTTCGGCACAGAGGCTGTCATCCTAGTGGAGGTTGAACACCCCTCCCCTCGCATGGAAGGTTATTCAGAGGAATCCAATGATGAACAGCTCCGAACCAATCTCGACCTAGTAGAAGAAGTCAGAGAGAAAGCCAGAATCCGAATGGCCGCCTACCAGCAAAGAGTTGCCTGCTATCACTCCACCAAAGTCTGAGGGAAATTTTTCCTCCTCGATGATCTAGTGCTTCGAAAAGCGTCCGTCTTGAAGCCTTGGAGCAAGGAAAATTATCCCCAAATTGGGAAGGCCCCTATCAAGTGGCGAAAGTAATCAGACCCGGCACCTACAAACTCCAAGAGTTTGATGGAAAATCTATTCCTCGAACGTGGAACTCGGATAATCTCCGCAAATATCATCAGTAAAAGTATGCTCTTACTAAACTCATTTTATTCATTGAATTAAATTTAATTCTCAAAGACTCGCAAAATTCTTATAACTCTCCTTGAAAGTTGCAATGAGAAGCAGGTCTTACTATACAATAAATCCTCGTCCGGGCCGAGCAATCTCCGTACCTTGGCCGCACCAAGTAAAATATATTTGACAAACCTCGGCCGGGCCGAGAGAGCTTCGTACCTTGGCAATGCCAAGTAAAATATAATCTTAAAGCCTCGGCCAAGCCGAGTGACGGTCTCCGTACCTTGGCAGTGCCAAGTAAAATATAATCTTAAATCCTCGGTCGGACCGAGCGATATCAGTACCTTGGCCATGCCAAGTAAAATATATTTGGCAAATCTCGGCCGGGCCGAGAGAGCTTCATACCTTGGCAGTGCCAAGTAAAATATAATCTTGAAGCCTCGGCCAAGCCGAGTGATGGTCTCAGTACCTTGGCAGCGCTAAGTAAAATATAATCTTAAATGCTCGGCCGAGCCGAGCGATCTCCGTACCTTAGCCACGCCAAGTAAAATATATTTGACAAACCTCGGCCGGACCGAGAGAGCTTTGTACGTTGGCAGTGCCAAGTAAAATATAATCTTGAACCCTCGGCCAAGCCGAGTGACGGTCTCCGTACCTTGGCAGCGCCAAGTAAAATATAATCTTAAATCCTCGGTCGGATCAAGCGATCTCCGTACCTTGGCCATGCCAAGTAAAATATATTTGATAAACCTTGGCCGGGCCAAGAGAGCTTCGTACCTTGGCAGCGCCAAGTAAAATATAATCTTGAAGCCTCGGCCAAGCCGAGTGACGGTCTCCGTACCTTGGCAGCGCCAAGTAAAATATAATCTTGAAGCCTTGGCCAAACTGAGTGATATATTTCTGAATAATCTTTGAAACCTCGGCCAAACCGAGTGATATATTACTGAATAATCTCTGAAGCCTTGGCCACACCGGGTGATATATTTTGGAATAATCTCTGAAGCCTCGGCCAAACCGAGTGATATATTTCTGAACAATCTCTGAAGCCTCGGCCACATCGAGTGATATATTTTGGAATAATCTCTGAAGCCTCGGCCAAACCGAGTGATGTATTTTGAACATTGTCTAAAGCTTCAGCCTAGTCAGATGATTTCTCAGATACTTTAGTGCAACTAAAGCATCCTACCATACTTCGGCAGAGCTAAGTAACCTTCCTCCACTTATCGGCAAGATTATACAAGCTACTTTACCCCCTCGAGTAGGATCATGTGTGCATCATAAGTTCACAGGGCCGCCCAGGTCTCTCTCTCTCTGACATAAATAGAGGTGAACCCATCCTCCGCAGAGGACTGAAAAATCGTGCTTAACAAAAATCAAGTAGCAAAAGCGTTGTTGAACTAGTAAACCATGCTACAATAGCACGATATGAGTAGGACCACTCTCAACATAACCACACTGGAAAAGGAAATAAGCGGTTGAAGAAGAAAAGGGTGCTTTCCAAAGCGCGCCAAACGCACCTCCCAGGCCATGACAGAAGATGAAGATTTTCTTCTGACCTTGAATCAAGAGCCTTAAATGTAGGAAACTGACCACAGGTCCTTGAGATATGCGCAGGCTTGGAAAATCCCCTTTCGAAAACGACGCCGTCCAATGGCGATCGAGTGCTTGTCGCGTACGCTAAAAAGACCCGCGTTGGAAAAGGCCAACGAGATAAATGCCTTAGGCAGAAATGAAACGTCCTTCGGCAAAGCCGTTTTATATGCCTTGGCAAAAAATGTACCAACATTTTGCTTCGGACAAACCGAACTATCTAACCTCGACCCCAGCTGAGATATTTACGCCGTTTTCGATCGTTTCACGCTGAACCATTTCATGCCTCGATGAGCCAAGTTAGCTTGCGCACCTAACCTTGGCCCCAACCGAGGCAAAGTTGAAGTTGCGTCCCATGGCAAAATCGGTTAATCTGGCTTTGATTAAAGTAGAATATTTAAATTGGAACTCCTGAGAGCAATCCGACCTTAGAGCGCGATTCGTTTACAATTCGAGAGAACCTTTGACAAAAAAGATCGCTCAAAAAGGCGATTGCCAAAGCAATGAGACGAACAAAAGGAGACAAAGGTTTCATTCATTGAAATTTCAATCAAATTACAAGTTGAAAAAGGAAAAATACATAAACAACCCCTAGGGGTCAGAATTCGGATCAGCAACATTCGGAGGAGGTTGACTGGGTCCGCCCTCTTCAAATACAGTCGACGAAGGGACCTCGAATTCTTCGCACCAGGTTGGGGACATCCCCTGGAGCCGACGCTTCATTAATGCCAAGAATAGACTCGAGGTCGACGTTCAAAATGTCCTCATATTCCACTTCCTTGGCCCTTGAGGTACGAGTATCAAATAGCTCGGCATCTAGGAAAGATAAATCTAACTCAGGATACACCCAAGAGATTTTCGCCCGAGTTTCCTCCTCGCCGAACCAGAATGCATTGGCACAAGCTTCCCTACGCTCCTCGAAAAATTGAATAGAATTTTTGTACTCCTCCACAGCCGAGGTGATTCGATCATTAGCTTCGGCTAGTTGGCCCCCAAGTTCAAGGTTCATTTGGTGACTCGAAGCCAACTCTGCCCTCAGGGCCTTAAGCTGCTCCTGTGCCTCGAGCCTGATTTTGCCTATTTGCAAATATCAGGTCGCTTGAGACCATAAACAAAAGAAAAATGCCAGAAGCAAGCAACGAAAAGACACTATACCTCTTCCTCCCACCGAGCCTTTTTTTTGGTCAGCTCATGGACATTTTTTAGGGCCTTTAATCTGGCTTTTTATTCTGTTGGAGACCCTCCTTAAGGTCATCAATTCGAGATTGTTTGTCCTCAATGTCCCGCTGAGATTGGTTGAGATCAGTGGTGAGCTTGGAAATCTGATCATGCTGCCACTTCAGCTATCTTCCCTATCGGCGAGTTTCTTATTTAGGTGGCAAGCTGATCTTGCTGCCACCGGCACTTACGATCTTCCTCCTCGAGCTACGACAAAAATGATGACGAAACAATGGCCATCATTTACGAGATTATCAATGCCGCCTTTTCGAATCCCCCAAATAAGTTTGTTCCGGAACTCTACTTCTATATCTGAACTTACACTTCGGACTAGGGAGTGGGGGGCATGTGATGAGGGATAAAATCATTGCATCGATGACCGCACACATCGATAATTGGGTCTATTCCAATTCTAACGTCCTGTTGGCCAGCTGTCAGACCCACTAAGAAGCGAAGCCCGATCGCCCTCAGCGGCGTCAGGTCGTCCCGATAACCCGAGCCATCATACCTCGGTAGCCCAAGCCATTCTCATACCTCAGTAACCCGAGCCATCCCATGGGCCACAATTAGCATCCGAACTTGGCAACTCGGTCTTCCCCCCGTCCGTCACCTTTTTTCTCTCCTCCGTATGGAGCCAGCTTATGTTCGGCCTCGGGCCTGTTCCCCTTGGCCTCGTCACTCGGTGTCGGCCTCGCCCGACATCTTCCTAGTCGGCCTTACCCCGACATCATGCAAGTCGGCCTTGCCCTGGCATCATGCAAGATGGCCTCGCCCTGGCATCATCCAAGTCGGCCTTGCCCCAGCATCATGCAAGTTGGCCTTGCCCCGGCATCTTCCAAGTTGGCCTCGCCCCAGCATCATCCCGCTTGGCCATAGACACCTCATCCCAGCCTCGAGCTTCCTTCTCAGCCCTGGCCTCAAGCTTTCGTCCTCGGCCCCGGCCTCAAGCTTCCGCCTCGGCCCCAGCCTCGAGCTTTCCGTCTCGGCTCTGGCCTCGAGCTTCCTCCTCGGTCCCAGCCTCGAGCTTTCCTCCTCAGCCCCAGCCTCGAGCTCCCTCCTCGGCCCTGGCCTCGAGCTTTCCTCCTCGGCCCCGGAGCTTTCCTCTTCGGCCCCGGCCTCGGGCTTTGGCCTCGGCCTTATATGGCCTCAACCTCGGATGGCCCTGACTTGGATGGCCCCAGCCTCAGACGGCCTCGGCTTGGACTTCTCCCTCAGCCTCAGCCTCGGACGGCCTCAGCCTCGGACGGCCCGGCCTCGGACGGCCTCGGCTCAAACTTCTCCCTCAGCCTCAGCCTCAGACGGCCTCGGCCTCGGATGGCCTCGGCCCCTATCGGCCTTGGCCTCAAACTTCGATCCATCCTTACACCTCGGCAACCTAAGCCATCTATACCTCGGTAACCCGTGTAACCCCCTTGCCTCGGCCAGACCGAGGCATTCGAATACCTCTATGGAATTCGGCATGGAAGAATTCGAATTCACTATAACTGAATAAGATTTCAAGCGGGGAATCATACCCAGAAGTGGCCTAGGACCCACAAGAGTGGCCTAGAACCTACGTAATCGCTAAATCTCAAGGCATTAACCAGTTCTCCCAGCCATCGATCCTCTAACTGACAAAATACAAACCCTACTGATCTCATAACAAACTTGATTCGAATCCATTCTGAATCCTAACGGCTTTCAGACCTCCCCTCACGACATGCCCAAAGAATCAGGTGATCCCCTATAAATACTGCTGCCCTCTAATCTCTCAGGTACGCAACTACACACACTCTTGAGAAAGAACACCCATCTAGGGGAGCTCTTCTATGAGAGTTTCTCCTCACATCTACTTGCTGTGAATCTCCACCGATTTAGGCGTCAGAGGGTCCTCGCAGAGGGCAACCCCGTAGCACCCTCTGCGCGCGGACTATCTTGCAGGTTCTACCTCGAGGTGACGAGACCGGCATCCGATCAAGAGCCAGAAGTGCACCCGAGTCAGAGAACAGATTTCCGTGGCAACACATCCTATGGAGGAGCTTATGGAGTTTGTGTGAAAGTTTCATGGATCCAAATTTTCTGCATCTTAAACTTGTCAAGCTTTTTGTGTGATGTATAAAACATTAGTGTTGTTGATGCATGTAGATATATTTACATTATTTTATGAAATGCATTTCTTATACTTGAATTTGAATTTTCATTTATAAGTTTTATTAGAATGCATTAAATATAATGTAATTTAAATATAATTTTAAATTTATAAGTCACTCAATTTGATGAAATTTTGTTAGGTTAATGATGGATTAGTGATGGATTTCTGATAAAAATAATAGTGACGGATTAGTGACAAAAATATTACTGATTAATTAGTAATGAAACAATGATGGATGACTATGGATTCTTTCGTCACTAATCTGTCAGCAAATTATGATGGCATAATGATGGAGCTATTAGTGACACGCATTTCATCAACAATCTATCACTAAATAGTGACAAAATATTTATGACGAACTAGTGACAAAAGTTTTAGTGACTAAATTTTCGTCAATAATTTGTAACTAAATTATGATGGAATAGTAATGAAAATATTTGTGACGTAATAGTGATGGATAGTTCGTCACTAATCCATCACAATTTAGTGATGCATATAGTCTATTTTGTAACTATTATTTAATGAAAAAAATATGTTCAGTTATAAATTTTTAACGAAATATTTCGTCACAAATCCATCGCTATTATTTTGTGACGGACGCTCTTTCCGTCACTAAAATTAGCGATAGCAAAAATTGTGATGATAAGATTTTCATCATTAATCCGTCACTAAACCCAGTTTATGATGAAATAATGATAAAAATTTTTGTCACTATTATATTATTTTTTTGTAGTGAAAGAAAATATTTTTTTTATAATCAATGCCTTCCTTTTGTGTGAAACCTTTTACCACAGTTTATCTTTAAAACAATCAATCTTCCCTTTAAAGTCCTTTGTTTTATACACTTATTTACAGCTAATTAGTTCGCAATTTGCAAGAAGCTCAACTAGCTCCCATATGTTATTGTGAGTCATCGAATGCATCTCCTCTTTCATTGCATCTATCCAAATACTAGACTGAAGACTAGTGTTAACATCACTGTAAGTCACAAGATCAATAACATGATCAATGTTATAGTCATTTTCACCAAGATATACATAGTAATCATTTGAAACTGTATATCTCCTTTTTTTCTTGTAGATTGTCTCATAGGTGCCTCTTCAATAATTTCTTCTTCTTGGAGAATTTCAATAGGAATAGTTTCTGAAGGGGGAGATTCAATAACCTGCTGCTCATGATCTATTATCTCCATTGATGCAGATATAACACCTTTTTGTAATACAAGCAAGAGAGTATCAACAAATTTATTAAGCTCATTCACATTAATCTATTGAATGCTTCCAACAGTAGTAACATCAAACTCCAAAAATTTGACTATCAATGGCTCCATAACTTTTCTACCACATGTAGGACAATAGAATCTATATATAACCCTTTGAATGTTCAAGATATCAAATAAAGTAGCAACAAGTAGTTCGAGGGTCTGTCTTTTTCTCAAAAGGATTATAAATCCTAACTCCAACTAGATATTCCCAAACACGAAAATGATTTAAACTAGATCTTCTTCCTATCCATAACTCAAAAGGTATTTTAGATGCAGGCTACTATGAACCCTATTAAGTTTATATAAAATAGCTTTAATAGCATCACCCCAAAGAGACTTGGAAAGATTTTATCTCCTCATCATGTCCTTAAAGTTACTATTATGCCTCTCAACCACATCATTTTGCTCAAGGCTACCAGGCATGCTATATTGAGTTACAATCCCACGTTCTTGCAAGTTTTTGGCAAACAGTCCCATTTGTTGCCCAAATTCATCATATTTCCATAATACTCACCACCATGATCAAACCTAACAACTTTGATGACTTTTTCTAATTATTTTTTACCTTAGTTTTAAAGATTTTAAGCTTTTTTAAAGATTATGATTTTTCTTTAATCGAATAAAGGTAATCATAACGAGAAAAATCATCAACAAAAGTAATAAAATACCTTTTACCATATGAAGTAGATAATAGAAGGCCACTAATATCAATATGCATTATCTCAAGAAGTTCTGAATTTTGAATTGCACTCTTATTTTTAGCATTAGTTAATTTTTTCATGATACAGGACACACAACTCTTCGTTTCTTCAAAATTAAGAGAGAATAAAATTATTTTTTACTAAATTTTTAATTCTTTCTCTAGAAAAATGATCTAACCTTTTATGCGATAATATTACAAAATTTTCTTTAATTAAGGCCTCTTGGATGAAACCTTTTCAACATTAAAGCAAATATATTCATTATCAGGAGCCAAGTATAGTTTATATTAACCATTAGACAAAATAATTTGTTCAATAACTTAAGAGTTCAGAATCAAATCAGTCTTTCTATTTCTAATACTAAAATGATATCCAAGTTTATCTAAAATGGAAGTAGAAATTAAATTCTACCCGAAGGATGGTACATAAAAGGTTCTTTTTAGAATAAGTTGAAAGCCAAACTCTAACTTTAAACTAACAGAATCTATGGACTCAACTTAACTTTGCATCATTTCCTACTTTAAGCTTGATTGCTCCACTACTTGGTTTTCGTTTGTTTTTTAACCCGTGCAAAGTAAACGGCAACATTAACAGTTACTCCATTGTCAAGCCACCATGAGTTTAATAGGGCCTTAACAAAATTGGATTTTAAGCAAACACAAGCTAAAGAATTACCTTTTTATTTTTTTATTTGTTTTGTCTCTAACTAAGACTTGAACCTCATACATTCACTTTTCCTATGTCTTTTTCGTAAAAAAAAAAAAAAAATCCTGAAAATCTTTCTTAATGGCCTTAGAACTAGGTCTGACCTTTGCTATACTTTTTCTTACCTTAATTCTTCTTAGAAGTACCATATTTAGTCTTCTTAGGGTTTCAGATTCCTTACCTTGGTTGGGTTTAGTATAGGTCACAAATAAGGCATTTTAACTCCTTTAATTTTTAAGCTTTTTCTCTTTAGCGACACATTTAGTTATTAGGTCATTTAAAACATTTGGGGTATTATAAGCAGTTTTAGTCTAACAAAACTCAACAGGTAAGAAATAAAGAGCATGATAAGCTATGAATTTATCTGGAAGGATAATGTCATTGGCTTTCAATTTAGATTGAATATGACTCATTTTCATAATAAAATCCTTAACACTTCTTGCATGGTATGGTTTAAAGGAGGGTTCAGGCCCACGCGTGGATGAATCACCATGTATCCTGCATCGGAGCGGTGTACAAAAACTTTTTTATCAACAGTGGTGACATGGATCCATGGAAACTCATCTTGTCTTTATCCATGCCTCCATGATTCGTTGTTGCTATCTCAATTGACTTCAAATTTTACTTGCCGAAATCAGATTGCTGATTGGCTAGCGAATGGGCTGCTCCAGGCCTCAGGCTCTTGGGACCCCCAGTTACTTTTACCATCAAAGTTGAACCAGCTTGTCCTAGCAGATGCTAAGGGGGGTCCTCTTCCTGAGACGTAGTCTCTCTCTCTCTCTCTCTCTCTCTACACTGGGCTTTTTCCTTGTGATGCGCACACCAAGATATTTCTAGGAGCCACTACATCCAATGCCCAGGGTCCCTTTTATATGGAATTTTATTTTAGGATAGATCTTCGGGCTAAATCTGATGGCTGACGTCTAGTGATTCACTCGTTGACCAGAAGCATAACAGTAATCCTCGGCAATCTTCTTTAGCATCTTGGTATTAGCCTTGGTGGCCCAAACTATTAGAACACAATCAACTACAAATTAAGGATTTTGTGGCGGTGCCATTAATTTAATTAGGCAAAAGATGGTTAATTTTATAGCCACACACCCACTTGATCCAATCCTTCTAGATGCCCAATTATCCAAGCACATACCCAAGGAAGTCCCACCGAAATGGATTGCCGATTCCACGCCCAGATTGATAGCCATAAGACGTCACGAGCTGGAGCCTTCCTCAGGTCAAGGATGCTGATAGAATATTGTTTGAGAAGCCCTTACCTTGTTTAAAAGCCCCTGTTCAGGAGTAATTAGAGGTGGCACCTATCACATTCTATTCACTAAGCCTTCCTTTGAGACCTGCTACCGGGGTCTCGATTGTTGACTAACAGTTATCTCACATAATTGCTGATCAATAGTTATCTTACATAATTGCTAATGAACACCAGCTGATCTCAAGTATAGCCTAAAATTTGTTGGGTAATGGGCCAAAATAGACCCTAAATACCCTAATGGGCCTTGAAAGCCCATTACCGCCTTATGTGTGTGAATGAGAAATTGCGGGGACATTTAGTCCCATATCGGAAAAATCAAGAAAGGAAGGTTCACTTATATGGAAACCACTTCCTTTAAGCTTAAGTTCCTTAGGCTCACCACAAGTGGAGAGCTTGAGGGTGATGCGTAGCATCACCCTCGCGCACGCACGCGCACGCGCACGCGCACGCGCGCACGCGCACGCGCACGTGTGCGAAGGGCGCAATGGGCGCTTTGTAGGCGCACTTTGCACTTTGCACTTCGCACTTGTGACTAGTCAACAGGACGGTTGGTTGACCAGTCAACATGACGGTTATGATAAGGTGTCCTTTCGAACGTACGGTTGTGATAGGCATCCGCCTATCTGATAACATGATCATCAGATCACGATGATGAAAAGGCTTATCAGGATAAGGATAGACTTATCTGATCGGCTGATCTTCAGATCACAGCCATGAAAAGGCTTATCCGATCGATCTGAAGATCACAATGTCTAAAGGGCATATCAAGGGTGATAAGCCCTTAACCCTCACATCCTTTGATAAAGAATTTAAATTTAATTAAATTCGTAGGGTTGCTTCCAAGGGGCACCTAAAAACATAAATAGGACCCTAGACCCTCTCATTTCATCATCCCAAGCCATTCCGAATTGAGTTCAATTTGAATCAATTCTAGTCTTCTTCTCTCTTAGGCATTTGCATACTTTCCTAAGGATAGTATAGCAATAGTGCATTGAAAAGAGAGTAGCATTCTTGGTTCGAAAGTTTTGGTGAATTGTAGTGCTGCTTTCATCAAAAGGAGACTGTTGTATCCTGGGAGACAATCGTCATACTGACCGTAAGCACCATTGCGGGACGAAATTGTCTTAAGGACATAGAGTGAAACTCTAGCCTCAGTCTGATTCATTAGGTAGCCACCATCTGCCAGACATACCCACCAACAATCTTAAGACAATCTCCGTCCTACCAGGAAGTGCTGCTGCAGATGGCTACTATGACATACATCCATTCAAGCCGAGAGACCGGAGAAATTCTCTGGCACGGACTTCAAGAGGTGGCAACAGAAGATGCTGTTCTACCTCACAACTCTGAACCTGGTCAGAGTATGAATGAAGATCCGCCTGTCCTGAAGGAAGGGGAGACCGACAAGCAAGTCATTGCTGCGGTGGAGGCATGGAAGCACTCAGACTTCCTTTGCAAAATTACATCCTCAATGGTCTGGACAATACCCTGTACAATGTGTACAGTAGTATTGCTACTGCCAAGGAGTTATGGGCATCCCTGGATAAAAAGTACAAGACAGAGGATGCTGGACACAAGAAGTTTGTGGTTGGAAGGTTCTTAGACTACAAGATGGTCGACCACAAAACAGTTATGGAGCAAGTCCAAGAGCTCCAGATTATCCTGCATGAGATACATGCAGAGAGAATGTCTCTCAGCGAGTCATTCCAGGTAGCTGCCATCATAGAGAAGCTACCACCACTATGGAAGGACTTCAAGAACTACCTGAAGCATAAGCGGAAGGAGATGGGACTTGAAGACCTAATTGTCCGCCTAAGGATCGAGGAGGACAATAAGAGCCAAGAAAAGAAGGCAGGAGGACAACCTGCTGAGCCAAAGGCCAACCTCATAGAAGGGAAGAAGAAACGCAAGTTTCCAGGCGAAGGCTTTAAACAGAAGAAGGGCAATCCAAAGAAATACAAGTTTAAGGGAAAGTGCTTTGTTTGTGGAAAGCAAGGACACAAATCCAAGGACTGCCGTTTCAAGGATAAAGAAAAGAAAGAAGTCAACGTTGACTGAAACCCTATCCAAAGAGGTATCCGAGATGATGCTGTCAGCTGTTGTATTTGAAGCAAACATGGTTGACAAAGCAAATGAGTGGTACATCGACACTGGAGCTACCAGACATGTCTGCTCTGATAAGAGTATGTTCTCATCATATACTCCTATCAATGGTAGAAATTTGGTCATGGGTAACTCCGCTACATCCAAGATAGAAGGACTTGGCCGCATTGTTATGAAGATGACATCTGGCAAGGAGCTTCTACTGAATGATGTGCTACATGTCCCTGACATCCGGAAGAATCTCATATCAGGCTCCCTCCTAAGCAAACATGGCTTTAGGATGGTCTTTGAGTCTGATAAATTTGTACTCACTAAGGGGGGTATATTTATTGGAAGGGGTTACTTGAATAATGGTTATTCAAGGTCAATGTAATGACTGTACACAGAAACCTTGAAATGAATAAAGCATCTTCTTCTGCTTATATGATTGACTCTCTTGTTTATGGCATGATAGATTAGGACATGTAAATTTTAATTCATTACGAAAATTAATGAAATTAAATTATTACCTAATCATGAAATCGATCCACATTACAAGTGTGAAGTGTGTGTTGAAGCTAAGTTAGCAAAAACACCATTTCCATCAGTTGAAAGAAATACTGAACCTCTTGACTTAATTCACAGTGATCTATGTGACTTAAAGTCAATTCAAACTAGAGGAGGTAAAAAGTATTTTATAACATTTATAGATGATTCAACAAGATACTGCTATGTGTATCTACTAAAGTCTAAAGATGAGGCTTTAGAAATGTTTAAATGTTATAAGAATGAAGTTGAAAATCAACTTGGCAAAAAGATTAAGGCCATAAGGAGTGATAGAGGTGGTGAATATGATGCACCTTTTGACGAATTTTGTCAGGAGCATGGCATTATTCATCAAACTACTGCTCCTTATTCACCTCAATCTAATGGAATTGCGGAACGTAAAAACCGCACATTAAAAGAAATGATGAATGCTATGTTAATAAATTCTGGTACACCACAGAATTTATGGGGAGAAGCAATTCTCTCAGCAAATCATATTCTTAATAAGATACCTCTTAAGAAGAAGGAAGTGACTCCATATGAGTTATGGAAAGGAAAGAAGCCTTCCTACAATTACTTAAGAGTGTGGGGGTGTCTAGCTAAAGTAGCTATTCCGGACCCCAAAAGGTCAAGATAGGACCTAAAACTGTTGATTGTATATTTATCGGATATGCACATAATAGTAGTGCATATCGCTTTCTTGTGTATAAATCAGATATAACTGATATACAGAAAAATACAATCATGGAATCAAGGAATGCAACATTCTTTGAAATATATTTCCAAGTAAAAGGAAATTAGAAATAAGTTCAAATAAAAGAACTTATGATGATAATACNATACAATCATGGAATCAAGGAATGCAACATTCTTTGAAGATATATTTCCAAGTAAAAGGAAATTAGAAATAAGTTCAA
This sequence comes from Calamus simplicifolius, assembly GCA_900491605.1. Classification (NCBI taxonomy): domain Eukaryota; kingdom Viridiplantae; phylum Streptophyta; class Magnoliopsida; order Arecales; family Arecaceae; genus Calamus; species Calamus simplicifolius. Next base: position 26,723 of record UESW01001442.1, on the reverse strand, counting down.
ATAAAAGAACTTATGATAATACTGCTAGTAGTAGTCATCAGGAAGAATATCCTGAAGATGAACCCAGACGCAGTAAGAGACCAAGAATTGCAAAGTCTTTTGGTCCTGATTATGTAACTTATATGTTACAAGATGAACCTCAGACATTCAAAGAGGCAATGTCTAATCCAGAAGCACCCTTTTGGAAAGAAGCTGTCAATAATGAAATTGAGTCCATCATGCATAATCATACCTGGGAGTTGGTAGACCTACCATCTGGTATGAAACCTTTAGGGTGCAAGTGGATATTTAAGAAAAAGCTAAAAGCTGATGGATCAATTGACAAGTATAAAGCCAGATTAGTGGCTAAGGGCTTCAAACAAAAAGAAGGTATAGACTTCTTTGATACCTATTCACCAGTAAGTAGAATAACATCTATAAGAATGTTAATCGCTTTTGCAGCCATTAACAATCTTGAAATTCATCAAATGGATGTTAAAACTGCTTTTCTGAATGGTGAATTAGATGAAGAAATATACATGGAACAACCTGAGGGATTTATTGTTCCAGGACAAGAAAAGAAGGTGTGTAGACTTGTTAAATCCTTATATGGATTAAAGCAAGCACCTAAGCAATGGCATATAAAATTTGATAATGTAATGTTATCAAATGGATTCAAAATAAATGAATGTGACAAATGCATATATGCCAAAACCCTATCTGAAGGGTATGTGATAATCTGCTTATATGTAGATGACCTGTTAATCATTGGTAGTAATACTGAAATGATTAAACAGACAAAGAAAATGTTGATCAAACATTTTGATATGAAAAATATGGGTGTTGCAGATGTTATACTAGGGATTCGAATCACTAGAACATCTGAGGAAATAATATTATCTCAATCTCATTATATTGAGAAAATATTAAATAAGTATAAAAAGTATGATACTAGCCCGGTGAAAACACCTGTAGATGTTAATCTACATTTGGCTAAGTATACTGGAGAACCCATATCTCAATTGGAATACTCACGTATAATTGGCAGTTTAATGTATGTCATGAATTGTACTCGTCCTGACATAGCATATGCTGTCAATAAGTTGAGTAGATTTACAAGTAATCCAGGTCCAAATCATTGGACAGCTCTAATAAGGGTATTAAGATATCTGCGATATACCCTAAGTTATGGATTACATTATTCAAGATATCCAGCTGTATTAGAAGGATACAGTGATGCAAATTGGATATCTAACACAGAAGATACAAAATCCACAAGTGGATATGTATTCACCTTAGGAGGAGGTGCTGTGTCATGGAAATCTTCTAAGCAAACATGTATAGCTCGATCCACTATGGAATCTGAGTTTATTGCCTTAGAAAAGGCAGCTGAAGAAGCAGAATGGCTTCGAAACCTTTTAGAAGATATTCCATGTTGGCCAAAGCCTGTGTCTGCAATATGCATACATTGTGATAGTCAATCGGCAATATGCAGAGCACAGAATAAGATGTATAATGGTAAGTCTAGACATATACGTCGCAGACATAATACCATTAAGCAGTTACTTGAAATTGGTGTAATTTCTATTGACTATGTTCAGTCAAAGAAAAACCTAGCGGATCCATTAACAAGGGGTTACCAAGAGATCAAGTAAACTGTTTATCGAGGGGAATGGGTTTAAAACCTATAACTGAAAAATCTTCATAGTGGATACCCAACCTAGCTGACTGGAGATCCCAAGATCTAGGTTCAAAAGGGACAACTAAATTATGAAGAGACTTGATAGCACTAAGGATGTACAATCCTACTCATTCCTATGATAATTGGTGCTACCTGCTAAAGGTACTAGGATAAGCATTGCTTTTAATGATTCTTATGACATGAACATCATGTGGGGTATAGCAGGATACTCTTAATAAGAATCACCTATGTGAGTGTGAACTGGGCCAATTCTATGAGAATTTTAAGGTTTAATTCTCTGAAGCACTCATGAGACCAGGAGTTGTTCGGGGCCAAAATGAACACAACCATGAGAACCAAAAGAATGCTCGGGAAGAAGTTGCGTGATTGTTATTGTCTTAGTTTACACAAAACGCTGAAAGGTTCAAGACATCGCGTTCACCTTTTAGCAAGTAAACTCGATAACAACTCACTAAGGAAGGTTCAAAGCCACAAGCTACCTATCCCGATACAACTTCATCCCATTATACTCTCTTTAGTGTGTCTGCATATTCATTTGCATTAAAATCCTTTTATGTGGGGGTTTGCCTTGCCAATCTTTGCTGATCTTTGATCTAAGTCCAATTTCCATTCATGTGGGGGATTGTTGGGTAATGGGCCAAAATAGGTCATGAAAACCCTAATGGGCCTTGAAAGCCCATTAACCCCTTATGTATGTGAATGAGAAATTGCGGGGACATTTAGTCCCACATCGAAAAGAACAAGGAAGGAAGGTTCACTTATATGGAAACCTCCTCCTTAAGCTTGTTCCTTCGGCTCACCATAGAAGGAGAGCTTGAGGGTGATGCGAAGCATCACCCTCGCGCACGCGCACGCGCACGCGCGCGCGTGCGAAGGGCGCAATGGGCGCTTTGTAGGCGCACTTTGCACTACGCATCGTCGCGAGGAGCTTGAGGGGCTTTAATATTTTTGATGATGAAGATCAGACGGTAGAAACTGATCAGGATTGAGATGAGGGGCTGAGATCAAACGATGACTTGGATTGATCACAACCATTGGTGATCGCTGATCAGGATGATCATGACCGTTGATGATTTGACCGTTGGAAGGTTGACCAGTCAACTGGTCAAGGTTGACCAGTCAACGGTTGACCGGTCAATGGTTGACCATCAGGACCGTTGATAAGGCATCCCTTCGATCAAATGATAAGTCAATCGAACCGTTGATGATAAGGTGTCCCTTCAATCAAACGGTTGTAGATAAGTCATGTGAAAAGACTTATCTGATAACGTGATCATCAGATCACAATTATGAAAGGGCTTATCTGATCTTCAGATCTTCAGATCACAGCCATGAAAAGGCTTATCTGATCACATGATCTAAAGATCACGAAGTGAATGGGCTTATCAAAACATCCTTTGATCAAAAGAATTCGAATTAATTTAATTCGTAAGGTTGCTTCCAAGGGGCATAAGGTTGCTTCCAAGAGGCATAAGGTTGCTTCCAAAGGGCATATAAAAACCTATAAATAGGACCCTAGACCTAAGCATTTCATCCATCCCAAGCCATTCCGAATTGAGTTCAATTTGAATCAATTCTTGTTTTCTTCTCTCTTAGGCATTTGCATACTTTCCTAAGGATAGTATAGCAATAGTGCATTGAAAAGAGAGTAGCATTCTTGGTTCGATTATTTTGGTGAATTGTAGTGCTGCTTTCATCAAAAGGAGACTGTTGTATCCTGGGAGACAATCGTCATACTGACCGTGAGCACCATTGCGGGACGAAATTGTCTTAAGGACATAGAGTATAACTCTAGCCTCAGTCTGATTCAAGTAGGTAGCCACCATCTGCAGACATACCCACCAACATTTTTAATGTCAAAAGTGTTCCTTCTCCCCTGCATCCATAGCAAAGTCCTTCACCCAAGTTAAGATTTGTTCGAGAGTCCATACTTTTCTTCCGTGTATAAGAATTCAGGCCAGACTGAAATCCTAGGCATGCGCTCAAGATGGTACGTGGTCCACCTTCCTCTGGTCTAAAATGGCTGTGGCTGTTTACTATACCAACGCTAGTTTCACCCACATGGGACTAGAATGACAAGCAGTAAAATATATGGAAAATGATAGTTGAACCACCCTTGAGAGACGTCCATGGAATAGCATAGCGAGGTGGCCTTTAGTTGGTGGACTTAAAAGAGCTTAGTTGAAAAAAAATGATACATAATTCATCCCTTTTCCATCCTATTCCCCTTCCCCTGTTCTCTTGGTTTTGGAAAAGATAAAGAGGCATACAGTAAGAACTCAATTTTGCTTAAAAATCTTGCGTCTCCAAAGAACAAAATATAAACGATGAATAGCGTTCTTGACATGGATCTAATACCCATATGATCAGCGGTTCTTTTATTTTGGTCCCTTTTTAGGGTCTGGCTAGCAAAGTTGTATATAAATATGTGAAAAGAAACCAAACTTTTGGTGGCCATTGGTCCCCGTTTCCTCTTTTCAAGACGTACCAAACTTGCGGACGACAGGCAACCAACGCTACTTTAAAGATGGCTAAGTACCAAAACGAATAAAACAAACGTAACCAAGGCTGGAAGACTCGTGTTGCCTTCATCAAGTTGCCCTGCACTTTAATGAGGAAAACTTTCGGATGAAGGGTACTAGGGCCCTTATGACATCATTTAACTCTTTTATTTATTTATTTATTTTTTCCTTCCTTGATGCTTAGGCGATTCCTCTTTTTCTTGTTCACCTAATGTTACTTAGCATGGTCAATCTCAAAAGCATATGATGTTAGCCTGTTTGAATGAGGATGGATGCAAGAACTCAAGAAAGGAGGGGGGAACTCCAAGGGCCTTTATGGATATGGACAATGGAAAATGCCACAAAGTTAAGTCACAGACAAGAGGCGAAATCAGCAGTTAATTAGTTCTTTCTCCATCTAGTGGTCGTCTTATCTTTCCTTCCACTTTCATTCGTAGCTTCTTTATATTATGAATTGAGAGAACTCGGTATTCTATTGTATTGTTTGCAACAAGGTTCACAGAGGGAAAGGTGAATCCACTTCATTTTTAAAGAAGAGAGAAACCAGCTCATTCGCGGAGCAGGAACACAGTGACAAGAGGAAAGCTTTATCCCTCCAACGATTCAAGCGAGAAACAAATGAAGACGTTTTGTTTGTTCCGATATATATATATATATATATTCATCTTTGCTTATCTCATCTATCTCTCATTCCCAATCCAAGGTCTAAACTTCTTCTTCGCAGCTATATATGATATAAATTAATCGCTGGTAATCAAATCGAAACATATAACACTTAAGATGAAGCTTACAACAGGCAACATGATGGTCACTTAATTTTCTTGTTCTGTTTATGTTGGAGGATCGGAATTAGAGAGAAAGTTAAAGAGGGGAAAGTTTGCAGAGGCTTGAATGCGTGAAGTAACTCGAGTAATATTTCAGATTTACAAATAGCTTCAGTAGTTGTTCTCATGGTCATTTCAAAAGGTCAATAACAGAAAGGAAAACACTCATATAATAATAATAATAATAATAATAATAATAATACTCTCTCAGCAACCCACCCTTTGAAGCAGCCTTGAAGGAACGGCAAAGCGTGCCGAGAAGGAGCGTGACAGGTTCTCCGGCTCGACGGACGCCGAACCTTCGTCGAAGTTCTGGGCATAAGTGCAGGGATCATAAGAAGCGTGCATCGGAGCCGCCGAGTTTAAGATCCTCCTCTTCTCCTTGACGATCCTCCGCCACCAACCCCGCCACCTCGCTCCGGCGGCCCGGGCCGGTGGGTAGTCGAAGTCATCGTCGAATGCCCGGCTGAACCCGGATCTCCTCCGGCCGCTGTTGCACCAGTTGCCGACGTCCAGAGCCGGGTATGCCCACGATCTCTGCCTCTGGAACTCTGGACTCCAATCCATGGCAAGGGCGTGGCAGCGGCGAGGTGTGACCGCATTTATAGATCATGGGAGCCATGTGTCATGGGACTGCAGCCCATAATGCTAGACCCATCATCCATTAAAGTTGCGCCGCTTATGGGCCCGTGATGGGCGTTGCTATGGGAACCGTTTGATCGATGGAGTCAAATGATCGCTGAAAGACCACCCAATCTGGACGGCTGTGATTTCAACATTAGCTCTTTTGAATCGAATGCATCCATGGTAGAGAAACCGCGCCTTGGGGATCGGATGCCTCGGATCCTCCGCCGAACATAAGTCATGGTCGGAAAGAAAGTCAAAGGATAGGGAGCCTCGTCAACCTTTTCGCCTCGCGCCGGCGAACCGCTCTTGGAATCGTCCCAGTTTTCATACGCTTTCCGACGCCTCGAGTGGAATTTGTCCGCTATGATATTAATTTCGAAGAAATGTCCACAATGATCTCAGATCGTCTGACTTGGTGGTTCGTCGTATCCATGAGAAAAATAATGATCGAAAACTACAGATAGTTGCCAAAATAAAATAAAATTTATTTTTAAAATTAAAATATATTTTTAATTTTTAACTTTTATTATTATAATTTAATTTTTATATTTTTAAAATATTTTATTTTTATCACTTCACTTAGATTAGTTAAAATTGATAAAATAATTAGCTTATTCTCTTACCAACTATTTCATATGTTAGAGTGACGCATTAACTATTCAATCAATGTTAATTAATTTTATATAATAAGATAATGCCTTAATATATTTTGAATGAAAATTTAAGAATCAAAAATATATTCTAGCTTAAGAAAGAGAGAGAGAGAGAGAGAGAGAGTAGAAATAATTTATTAGACTGTTTTTTTAATATAATGCTTTTAGTTATACATAGATGTGCCATATATAAAGAGAAGATTAAGAATATAAAGATATGCTACAAGAGTCTGGAGATTTGGAATTGCTACGTAGAATATTAGTTAATTAATTATGTAGTATAGTGGTCCCCTAATATATCAAATGGTGGTCTTTGATTTGAAGGTGAATTGCAATTTTTCCGTTGTAATGGCCCTGGGAGAGAGAGAGAGAGAGAGCCAACAAAGAAGCACGGCGCCATTCTTAATTATTGTAAGGCATCTAGCCTTTGTTAGGTGGCACGTTCCTTTACGTCTTTTATATATATATGTGACTCATCTATGTGGCCGGATGTGGCGTGCGATTGCCGCAATTTTAGCCGTTGAATGATTTATATATGTGACTCATCAGATGGCAAGGATGGTCATTTAATTTTAATCTGATGGAAACTCGCCTCGCTCCATCCCGGCCACCAGGGGAGTTCGATCAGAGTGAATTTATGTATAACTGGCCTCTTTAATTTGGATCCTAGATCTAAGTTGGTTGCATCTGATAAATTCGGGCACGCTTTAGTAAATTTAAATTAATTTAATAATATATAGTAGAATATATATAAGGTGTGGGCTTGAGCTCCCTAGAATTTATAACGACCTAAATTGTATCTAAACCAAGTATACGAATTACATCTCATTTGATATCATAGATTATAAATTGATTAAAATTGCATCTAGGTAGAAGTGCATCTTGACCTGACCACCCCACTTCCGTCCAATGGCACTTAGCTCAAGCTTAAAAATACTGATATATATTAAATATAATAAAAAAATGAGAGCTGATTAATGAGATTAAGTTCATTTCTTATCATTTCTAGAAGGTGGCATATTTTTGTTAGATCACATGCAATTGAAAGATATCTGCAAAGTCAAAACATCAAAGAAATCCTTGTACTCAGTCTAGATTTGAGCCTTCGGCCCTGGGAACACACAAATGATGCTATTTTTTCTTTAATATTTTATTGTTAACACCAGCAGGCAATATATACAGAGAGAAAGCATGGAAATGATTTTAGCTCAGCAAAATCTTAGATTAATAGTGACTCATCAGTAGCAACTTCATGGTTACTTATATGCTAAAAGAAAGTAATTAAGCAGCTGATTGAATTTCATCCTTACAATATATGAATGCAGATGATCATGACTAGAAAACAGATGTATGTAGATGATCTAATTGTTGGAAAAAGTTATATAAAAAAAAAGGAACGCCTTCTTTCCGTGAATGTTGCGGGGGCAAGTTCATTAACATTCAGAAATGATTTAAATAATTTATTTATAAGCCATTTTTAACATGATTTGTGACTAATGGCTTTAAGACCATTATGGGCCGAGCTGTTGGAGCTTTTATGGGCCGAGAATCAGAAATTCAGGTTGAGGTATGAATCAATAGTTGAATAGTTCTTGAGTAGCCCTTCATCTTATTTTATTTTTATTTTCTATTGATCTTTTCACGAGCAAATGAAGGTAATCATTGGGTTGCACCTTCATGCGATCGTGCTCGTGGTAGGAGGATCGGATCGAGCCGGATCGTTGTACCTTAGGGACATATCGCCAATAACCTGCACGAATGAACGAAAATCTAATCCTTAGGGCAGTGTCTAATATGCCTCGGTCCTGGTTTCATCCATATCTTATCTTTTGATTTTTACTTTATTTGTATATTTAAATTTTTATATATATTTCTAGCAATTTCTAAAAAGAATTTTTTGCAAGATCAAAAACAATTTTCTAACAGCTAAGGATCAGATTTTTCTTCTTTTCTAGAAATTGCTAGATTTTCGTTGTAAATGCCATTTTGGTTTTATTTTCTTAACCAATGACACAAAGAAGAAAGAGGTGCCAATGTTTATTGGTTAGAGAAAGGAACCGTTGATGCTTGTCCAGATCATGTGTTAAATCTTATTTCATTATAAGGTCAAAATTAACCTTTTTGTTTGGTAGTTATATAAATCATAGTATTGTTCTGATGATTATAATAAGGTGTATGAAATAATGCTGGTTATTTTTAATTTTATTTTTTAATTACTTGTATGATGTTGCCATAGATTAACCATGGATTTATTAGCATATTTTCCACAAAGTAGAACAAAAAATCTAAACATATGAAATAATGCTGGCAACTTTCTTGTGTTGAAAATTCTTTTCAGATTTTTCTGTAATTTCTTGCCATGTTATGGCATTAAATTTTATTAATATAAATTGTTTAAGCATGTTTCATAAGGATTAGGATTCTAGGATTGATTGATGTTGATAATTTTGAATTATTCTCATGGTTGTCTAATTTTTAAATTCAAATCTAACATTCATATAATTGAGGTCTTTGATCCCCATGATGGTGCGGGGACCATTTCTTTTTCCTACAATCTGATTACATAGACTAATTTGTGACAATCTAAATTTAAGTTTGAATAAACTAGCTGTGCAGTCGAGAATGAATATAAAATAAAAGAGTTCTGGAAAAAAAAATGGAAAAATAAGGAAAGCCAGACTTCCATAGACAACCTTCTATCCGCTGGCTATTTGAGTTGGCATCTTGTGTGTGCACATCAATATGAAGTTTGATATTTCAATTCACCAGACTTCAAATCCTCATATCAAAAAGTGGGATTTAGAAAAGCTGAATGTGATGTCTTGTTTGTTTCAACTTATGCAATCTATACTAGCAGCACTCTCCCATTTTTCTTATATTGCCGAGAGGTGGAGACTTGCTAGTTTGGGATTGATTGAAGTCATGAAGGTATAATGTGATATCTCATTGCAGAAGAAGGGAACGCTCGGTTAGGGTATCATTCCACTTCGCAATAACCAATCTGATAAGAGGATGAGAGATCTAATAATAGATTAACTTCATAATAACATGTTTAAATTGCTAATCATGTTGGATCTTATGTTATGACTTGGTGTTTGTTTGTTGTGCTCACTTCTATCAATGCACAATAATACAGTTGATGTGGCTGATCCAACGCCGTTAGAGAACCGTGAAGGAAGCTGACAGAGCCCTGCTCCGACCTCCAAGGCCCATCTCGATCGCCGCATCGATCACCCATGTCCTAACTACGTGGGCCACTCCCCTCGAGACCCTCCGTCGGTCTCGGGGCCCAACCACAGCATCCTACCCCGAGACCCCCCATCGGTTTTGGGGTGCATCAATACCATCCTACCCCGAGACCCTCCGTCGGTATCGGGGTGCATTCACAGCATCCTACCCTGAGACCCCCATCGGTCTCGAGGTGCATGGACAGCATCCTATCCCGAGACCCCCCGTCGGTTTCGGGGTGCATTAACATCATCCTACCCCGAGACCTCCCGTCGGTCTCGGGGTGCATGGACATCATCCTACCCCGAGACCCCCCGTCGGTCTCGGGGTCCATTCACAGCATCCTACCCCAAGACCCTCCGTCGGTCTCGGGGTGCATGGTCCATTCACAGCATCCTACCCCAAGAATCCAGGGCCGACGGCCCCAAAGGCCGACAGCCCCAACGGCCTGTCCAAGCCAGGTGGCCCCGGCACCTTCCAGTCGGCCTCGGCACTTTCCCAGCCGGCCCAGGCCTATCCCAGCCAGGCGGCCCCGGCACCTTCCACCGGCCCCGGCCTGTCCCAGCCAGCCGGCCCCGGCACCTTCCAGCCGGCCCCGGCATGTCCCAGCCAGGCGGCCCGGCACCTTCCTAGCCGGCCCCGGCCTGTCCAAGCCAGGCGCCCCGACACCTTCCCAGCCGGCCCCAGCTTGTCCAAGCCAGGTGGCCTCGGCACCCTCCAGCCGGCCCCGACCTGTACAAGCCAGGCGGCCCCGGCACCTTCCCAACCGGCCCCGGCCTGTCCCAGCCAGGCGGCCCGGCACCTTCCCAGCCGGCCCTGGCCTGTCCCAGCCAGGCGCCCCAGCACCCCAGACGGCCCCGGCCTGTCCCAGCCAGGCGGCCCGGCACCTTCCCAGTCGGCCCCGGCCTGTCCCAGCCAGGCGGCCCCGTCACCTTCCCAGCCGGCTCGGCCTGTCCCAGCCAGGTGGCCCCGGCACCTTCCCAGCCGGCCCCGACCTATCCCAGCCAGGCAGCCCCGGCACCTTCCCAGCCGGCCCCGGCCTGTACAAGCCAGGCGGCCCCGACACCTTCCGGCCAGGGAGGACGGCTTCTGCTTTCCCTTCTCTAGTGGAACAGGATCCACCAACCAGTTGCAGCCACCGACCTTGATGGGACTTGACATATCAAAAAAGAAGGCAAGTTCTGCCATTGCTGCCATCACCTTAAATGCTCTGACAAAGTGGTTGAACCCCATGCCTCACAGACGTCAGCTCTGACACTTCACCTATCAAGGTCATCATTACAAGGCTCCAACCACTCAAGCCAGATAAACTCTTAAGCGCCTATGAGAGGGGTAAGAGGGACGCCTGACCAGTAAGACGCTCATGACACCCCTTAGCGCTCACAACGAGAGATCTCTCTCGGAGCCATCTCTCTCTTTCTCTTTCGAGCTTCCTCAAGCTCACGGCTGATGCCCAGACCACTGACTTGAGCGTCGGACGGTCCCCGCCGAATCTCCAGCCCCCGGGACTTGCTTGCAGACGCGAGGAGCTCACTGGAGGAGACGACCACGCTCGAGGCTGGCGATTTGGCGTCATCAGATTGGCGTGCCAGGAAGGGGGGAATAAGAGAGATTTCGAATTGGCAATCGACAACTCTCTCCCCGAGCTCTTAAACAATGGTGAAGACCCATGCGCAAAGGTCTCCACCAGCTACGCTGGGGGGCAGCGTCAAGTCTTTGGTGGTGATGCACGCCTGGAAGGTCCTCACCAATCATGCCGGGGGGCATCCATGTCACACTGAGCAACAAGGGACCATTCTCTCTGCTCCTCACTCACCACCAACCTCAACTGCTTTCATCAACCAGAGGCGGACTGCAGCATGGGTCGAAGAATAATTTCCAAAAGGGGCCTCCCAGCAACATCTCCTAATCGTCCACCCTTAGTGGACTCTCCCAGCCGCTCGTCTTCAATGACTGCCAACTGTCGGGGCTTTCCTCAACGGACTCCAGCTTTGTCCCGGTTTCTAGCTTCTTTCCGGCCAGACATCTCGTCCTGGCCTCCAATGCGAGGGAAGGCCTAAGTAAGGACAACGACACTTCCAATCCGACTAACATGACTCCCTGGAGGGGCAGACCACCAGCGAGCGGAAGTGCTCAAATCCACGAAAGGAAAAACATGGGTGCTACAAGAGCTAAGTACATTGCACTTAAGACAGTTCTTTCATTAATACTTAAAAATGTCATGCAGGGAAGATCTACCTTGCATCAACATCCAAGGCCAACCTCGCTTTGGCGTACAAAAGCCCGGGTCCAGCAGGGATGGCCCCGGCCGGCCCCAAAAGCCGGCACCAAAGCCCTGGGCCAGCTAGGCATGAAGCCCACCCCGGTCGGCACCAAAGCCCTGGGCCAGCCATGCATGAAGCCCAGTGTACCACTGGCAGAGCGGTCTACCACCGGCTCTCAACAACAAAAGCCCGGGTCCAGCAGGGACGGCCCCGACCGGTCCCAAGCGCCGGCACCAAAGCCCTGGGCTAGCCAGGCATGAAGCCTAGTGTACCACTGGCAGAGCGATCTACCACCGGCTCTTAGCAACAAAAGCCCGGGTCCAGCAAGGATGGCCCCGGCCGGCCCCAAGCGCCGGCACCAAAGCCCTGGACTAGCCAGGCATGAAGCCCGACCCCGGTCGGTACCAAATCCCTGGGCCAGCCAGGCATGAAGCCCAGTGTACCACTGGCAGAGCGGTCTACCACCGGCTCTCAGCAACAAAAGCTCGGGTCCAGCAGGGACGGCCCCGGCCGGCCCCAAGCGCCGGCACCAAAGCCCTGGGCCAGCCAGGCATGAAGCCCAACCCCGGTTGGCACCAAAGCCCTGGGCCAGCCAGGCATGAAGCCCAGTGTACCATTGGCAGAGCGGTCTACCATCGACTCTCAGCAACAAAAGCTCGGGTCCAGCAGGGACGGCCCCGGCCGCCCCAAGCGCCGGCACCAAAGCCCTGGGCCAGCCAGGCATGAAGCCCGACCTCGGTCAGCACCAAAGCCCTGGGCCAGCCAGGCATGAAGCCCAGTGTACCACTGGCAGAGTGGTCTACCACCGGCTCTCAGCAACAAAAGTCCGGGTCCAGCAGGGACGGCCCGGCAGGCCCCAAGCGCCGGCACCAAAGCCCTGGGCCAGCCAGGCATGAAGCCCGACCCCGGTTGGCACCAAAGCCCTGGGCCAGCCAGGCATGAAGCCCATGTACCACTGGCAGAGCGGTCTACCATCGGCTCTCAGCAACAAAAGCTCGGGTCAAGCAAGGACGGCCCCGGCCGGTCCCAAGCGCCGGCACCAAAGCCCTGGTCCAGCCAGGCATGAAGTCCGACCCCGGTCGGCACCAAAGCTCTGGGCCATCCAGGCATGAAGCCCAGTGTACCACTAGCAGAGCGGTCTACCACCGGCTCTCAGCAACAAAGCCCGGGTCCAGCAGGGATGGTCCCGGCCAGCCCCAAGCGTCGACACCAAAGCCCTGGGCCAGCCATGCATGAAGCCCGACGCCCGTCGGCACCTTAAGCCCTGCACCAGCCAGGCATGAAGCCCGACACCCGTCGGCACATGAAGCCCTGCACCAGCCAGGCATGAAGCCCGACGCCCGTCGGCACATGAAGCCCTGCACCAGCCAGGCGTGAAGCCCGACACCCATCGGCAGATGAAGCCCTGCACCAGCCAGGCATGAAGCCCGACACCCGTCGGCACCTGAAGCCCTGCACCAGCCAGGCATGAAGCCCGATGCCCATCGGCACCTTAAGCCCTGCACCAGCCAGGCGTGAAGCCCGACACCCGTCGGCACATGAAGCCCTGCACCAGCCAGGCATGAAGCCCGACGCCCGTTGGCACATGAAGCCCTGCTCCAGCCAGGCGTGAAGCCCGACACCCATCGGCACATGAAGCCCTGCACCAGCCAGGCATGAAGCCCGACACCCGTCGGCACATGAAGTCCTGCACCAGCCAGGCGTGAAGCCTGACACCCGTTGGCACATGAAGCCCTGCACCAGCCAGGCATGAAGCCCGACACCCGTCGGCACCCAAAGCCCTGCACCAGCCAGGCATGAAGCCCGACACCCATGAAGCACACATGAAGCCCGACACCCGTCGGCACATGAAGCCCTGCACCAGCCAGGCATGAAGCCCGACACCAGTCGGCACATGAAGCCCGACACCCGTCGGCACATGAAGCCCTGCACCAGCCAGGCATGAAGCCCGACACCCATCGGCACATGAAGCCCTGCACCAGCCAGGCATGAAGCCCGACACCTGTCGGCACATGAAGCCCTGCACCAGCCAGGCATGAAGCCCGACACCCGTCGGCACATGAAGCCCTGCACCAGCCAGGCATGAAGCCCTGCATCAGGCGAGGGTCAGCCACTTGGGAGGTAACGCCCATTTCGCCTTGCTGGGATAGGCCCGCTTCGTCTCAGGGGCGAGGGGGCATCTGATGTGGCTGACCCAACGCCATTAGAGAACCGTGAAGGAAGCTGACAGAGCCCCGCTCCGACCTCCAAGGCCCATCTCGACCGCCGCATCGATCACCCATGTCCTAGCTACGTGGGCCTCCCCCGAGACCCCCCGTCGGTCTCGGGCCCGACCACAGCATCCTACCCGAGACCCCCGTCGGTTTCGGGGTGCGAGACCCCCCATCGGTCTCGGGGTGCATTCACAGCATCCTACCCCGAGACCCCCCGTCGGTCTCGGGGTGCATGGACAGCATCCTACCCGAGACCCCCCGTCGGTTTCGGGGTGCATGGTCGGTCTCGGGTGCATGGACATCATCCTACCCGAGACCCCCGTCGGTCTCGGGGTCCATTCACAACATCCTACCCCGAGACCCACTGTCGGTCTCGGGGTGCATGGTCCATTCAGAGCATCCTACCCCAAGAATCCAGGGCCGACGGCCCCAAAGGCCGACAGCCCCAACGGCCTGTCCAAGCCAGGCGGCCCCGGCACCTTCCAGCCGGCCCCGGTACTTTCCCAGCCGGCCCCAGCCTGTACAAGCGAGGCGGCCCCAGTACCTTCCCAGCCGACCCCGGCCTGTCCCAGCCAGGCGGCCCCGACACCTTCCAGACGGCCCCGGCCTGTCCCAGCCAGGCGGCCCCGGCACCTTCCCAGCCGGCCCCGGCCTGTCCAAGCCAGGCGGCCCTGGCACCTTCCAGCCGGCCCCGGCCTGTCCCATCCAGGCAGCCCCGGCACCTTCCCAGCCATCCCCGGCCTGTCCAAGCTAGGCAGCCCCGGCACCTTCCAGCCGGCCCCAGCCTGTACAAGCCAGGCGGCCCCGGAACCTTCCTAGCCAGCCTCGGTCTATCCCAGCCAGGCGGCCCCGGCACCTTCCCAACCGGCCTCGGCCTGTCCCAGCCAGGCGGCCCCAGCACCTTCCCAGCTGGCTCCGGCCTGTCCAAGCCAGGCGGCCCCGGAACCTTCCAGCCGGCCCCAGCCTGTCCCAACCAGGCGGTCCCGTCACCTTCCCAGCCGGCCCTGGCCTGTCCCAGCCAGGCGGCCCCGGTACCTTCCCAGCCGGCCTCGGCCTGTACAAGCCAGGCGGCCCCGGCACCTTTCAGTCGGGGAGGACGGCTTCTGCTTTCCCTTCTCCAGTGGAACAGGATCCACCAACCAGTTGCAGCCACCGACCTTGATGGGACTTGACATATCAAAAAAGAAGGCAAGTTCTGCCATTGCTGCCATCACCTTAAATGCTCTGACAAAGTGGTTGAACCCCATGCCTCACAGACGTCAGCTCTGACACTTCACCCATCAAGGTCATCATTACAAGGCTCCAACCACTCAAGCCAGACAAACTCTTAAGCGCCTATGAGAGGGGTAAGAGGGACGCCTGACCAAGTAAGACGCTCATGACACCCCTTAGCGCTCACAACGAGAGATCTCTCTCTCGGAGCCATCTCTCTCTTTCTCTTTCGAGCTTCCTCAAGCTCACGACTGACGCTCAGACCACTGACTTGAGCGTCGAAGGATCCCTGCCGGAATCTTCGGCCCCCGGGACTTGCTTGCAGGCGCGAGGAGCTCACTGGAGGAGACGACCGCACGCTCGAGGCCGGTGATTTGACATCATCAACAGTTAACTTTTATTTCTCTCTGTTTTTCTCTTTTAACTACATTTGTTGTGCACGATCAATAACTTGCTAGTATGGATATATAATATTTTAAGTACCATGCTTCTAATTGTTAACCAGCTGTAGTTACATATTTTGTATGCTCTGTTTTAACGCTGACCCAATAAATTTTGATCTTCAGTAGGGGATTATGATTACAGAGCAACTGAATGTAACTATAACAGTCTAAGAAGACTTATGCTGATTTTGTGCTATGGTGTTTAATTGATAGCGGTATTTATTGTGCTAAACAATTATAAGGGCCTAATGGCCATATGTGTGTGCGTACCCATGCATTTGGATGTTGTGACAAGGTATGTCATATAAATGCTCTATTTTGAGTCTTTTGAAATCTATTACCATGAGATTTAATAAAAGTTTCTATAATTTACTAAGTAATCTCATGACAGTTGGAATATCTAACTTATTGCTTATCTTGTATTTGGATATTCAATTCTAATATATCTTTGTTTGATTCTCTTATTTGAGGTCTAGTTTAAAAAAAATTATTTCCTTGGAATTTGTTAAATCCAAGAAGAATTTGGCAAATTAATTAACCAAGGGATTTCTAGGAGTAGAGTTCTAGATTCATCGAGGGAGATGGGGCTTAAGCCCATTATTTGGTCACCAGCAGTGGATACCCAACCTCTGTGATTGGAGATCCCATGAATGAGGTTCAATATGGTAGAAATGAAGCTGATTGAGTGATCATGTTAGAGCATAAATTTTTCATCCCATCCCTATGATGAGTGCTCTTATAAAGTGACAAAGTAAATTTGTGTAAGGTTGAGTCATACTCTTAATGGATTCGAAGTAGGTTATCTATAGGGTATTGTCACAAATACCCTTGGAGGATTCACCTATATGAGAATCGTCATATTAGGCCGTGACTAAAAGTTTGGGCTAACCTTAAAGAATTCTCATGAAAAATCAAAGTATTAAGCGCAAGGCCTTTAATATGCGCTGACCGCGTAAACCCAATTGATCCATAGTGTGTGTGTGATTAGTAGAAGCCTAAGTCAAAGGGCCTAGTTCAAGGTCTAATCCACTATGGTTCCTTCAGGTATATACAATCAACACTAAGTGAGATTTAAGTCCATAGGATACCTCACCTATTGCGCAGTATAAGATGCCCTAAAATTTTTGTTATATTTATTTTATTTTAAAATTTTATGGGGGATTGTTGGAAAAGTTATAAAAAAAGAAAAGGGAACACCCGCTCGCGGACGTTCTTTCTGTTGCGTGGAGGCAACGTTCATCAACATCCAGAAATGGCCCAAACAATTCATTTTGTGAGCCGTTTCTAACGTAATTTGGGGCTAATGGCTATCAGGCCTTTAAGGCCATTATGGGCCGAGCCGTTAGAGCTTTTATGGGCCAAGCATATAAATAAGGTCAAGGATTCAGGTTGAGGTATGAATCAATAGTAGAATAGTTTTTAAGTAGCCCTCCATCTCATTTTATTTCTATTTTCTATTGATCTTTTCATGGGCATCTGAAGGTAATCATTGGGTTGTACCTCCACGCGATCGTGCTCGTGGTAGGAGGATCGGATCGTAGGAGGATCGGATCGAGCCGGGTTATTGTACCTTGGGGACAGATCGCCAATAACCTGCACGAAGAGACGAAAATATGATCCTTAGGGCAGTGTCTAACACGCCTCGGTCCTGGTTTGATCCATATCTTATCTTTTGGTTTTTACTTTGTTTGTATATTTAAATTTTTATAATATATTTTTAGTAATTTTTTAAATTTTTTTTTGCAAGATCAAAAACAATTTTCTAACACTAATCTCTTCTCATTTAAGCTATTTATTAATAACTTATGCAACTATTTCTTTCTTAAAAATGGAAAAAAGAAAACAAAGCAATTTTAGCAACCGAACCAGGTGGCATGCTTAGTTATGCTCGGCTTATTTAATTGATTTACAACATCTACGCAAATATATTCTTATCTTTTATCAATGTACTTTTTTTTACTTATTTAGAAAATATTTTATGCATCGAGTGTAGTGCAGGTCTTGCGAACTATGAGTGGTGATTGGTCCTGTGCATGTGTGACCATGCACGCTAAGGATAATTTCATCCTTTAACGTACTGCATGCGTGGTCTGCATCCATGCATGGCCAATTAGCATGCGCGGTGCATGCGCTTTTATACTGTATATGATATGGAAATATTTTTCTTTATTTTTTTGTTGGGCAAAGGGTTGGCCAACATTGCTTGTGGGCCGGGCTAGGATTTTGGCTCATGGCCTTTTTTCATTGAAAAAGTCTTTGTACATCGCCTTCGATACAGCAAGTCTACGTGGGCTGCACCGTCCCTCCTTATTAGTTCACGTGGATCCAACATGGCCTAACGCTGCCAGACGGAAGAGCAGGGATACGATGTAACATTTTGATCGTGACGTCCATTAAAAGCCGTTCAGCCTTATTTTGAAAGTGATGTACAGACGAAAAATCTTTCCCTCCGGCATACTTCTCTTCTTCTACCTGCCAATTTACTTGGATTATATATGATGGAAAACATTTTTTGATTCTAAACCATTCTTCTTTACTCTGACTTTCGGTTGTAAGGAATCAGTCCAAGGTTTGAGCAAGATCCTCCCTCCTTGCTCTGAAAGTCCGGTTTTATGATTTCGTCCTATTTTCGTTGGTGATATAAGTTTCTTCATTGCTCAGAAAAAGTGCTCAAAAAAGTGTTCTGATTTTCGGTCCAAAGAAAATATTTCTGCTTGGAAGCTAGAATACCTAGCTACTGAAGACTTCATTAACTTCAAGAGAAAATGTCATCCATGTGGGAAGTAAAAAGACCTTATTTATGTATATTTTTATAGTTCCTTTATTACACCAACTGTTTTGGTCGTTAGAGGAAGTTA
The DNA here is from genome assembly GCA_900491605.1 of Calamus simplicifolius. NCBI lineage: Eukaryota > Viridiplantae > Streptophyta > Magnoliopsida > Arecales > Arecaceae > Calamus > Calamus simplicifolius. The sequence continues at coordinate 8,198 of UESW01001442.1, read as the reverse complement.
ATGCATTAGGAAACCATTTAATACTTAGGTAGCATCCGTGGAATGTTATGACAATATGAGAGTTACAACTCAATCCACTAGCATATCTTTAGTTTCATGTTTTTATGCACGAATGTTATACTCTTTTAACTAAGGTGTTATACCTTCTCAACTAGGGTGTCATTATAGTATTTCGGTCGACATCAGGTGTTATACGAAGAACCATAGCTCCAGTGGCATAGTTTATTAACTAAAATGTCCTAGGTCTTTGACTGCGGTGCCGTGATTTTTTTGGGCCTATAATACGGTCCTTAGAGCTTCTATGGCATGTTACAACACCCTGGGAGCCATTATTCAGACCATAAATAGCATGTATTTTTGGTATTAGGGGTTCGAACATAAAACCTTAACGTTTATATGAATGGGTGTCGTAATTTTTAACTGGGATGTCATATTTTTTAACTAGGATGTCATATTTTTTTAACTGGGATGTCATAGGTTTGTAACTGCGGTGTCGTAATGCTTTTTCGGACCGTAACACGATCCCTATAGCTTTCGTGGCATGTTACAACACCCTGGGAGTCATAACCTAGTCCACTAGTGAAGAATATTTCTAATAAGAGGGGTTAATACCTTTAGTTTTATTTCCTTCGTTGTTGTTATGCACAAATATACTCTTTTAACTAGGGTGTTATACCTTCTGAACTCGGGTGTCATCATAGTGTTACTAGTGAAGAATATTTCTAATAAGAGGGGTTAGATACCTTTAGTTTTATTTCCTTCATTGTTGTTATGCATCAAATGTCATACTTTCTGATACTCCTTCTGGAACTCGGGTGTATATCATTGAGCCTCGGGTGTCATCATAGTGTTTCAGCCTACATCAGGTGTTATGCCACTCCTATGTGTCTCTCGGTCAGTCATCATTTGTAAACTCAGGGATGTCATAAAGTTGTTTTCTAGGATGTCATAAATGTGCCTTATGAGTTTCAATTGAGGTGCTGTAATATGTTTTTCTGAGTGTATGTAATGGTTTTATCTAGAGTGATCGGTGTCGGTGTTCTTATAAGTTTTTCTATGGTGTTAGTTAGTTCTTAGCAGTTTTGGTTACAATCGGTCACGTCATTTTATCAAGAGTATTGTAAAGTTATTTTCTTAAGGTGTATAAGTAAGCCTTTTCTTCGGGTGTCTGTAGAGGTCATGCCTTAATGAATCGAGCTAGGCTGCATGTCGTGTTTTGCAGAAGTGTCAAGAGGTTTTGCTGAGTCCTCGTAAGTTCCATAGTCATCATCTTCGACTATTCTGATTTACTCTATTTACTGCTAGGGTTTTTCTAGACGGTTTTTTCTGTTGGGTTGTAGTTTTCATAGGTGTCCTTAGTGTCGTATACATCAGGTGTCGTAAGTTGTAGGTCTTTGACTGCGGTAAGGCCTATAATACGGTCCTTAGAGCTTCTATGGCATGTTACAACACCCTGGGAGCCATTATTCAGACCATAAATAGCATGTATTTTTGGTATTAGCTTCGAACATAAAACCTTAACGTTTTATGAATGGGTGTCGTAATTTTTAACTGGGATGTCATATTTTTTAACTAGGATGTCATATTTTTTTAACTGGGATATAGGTTTGTAACTGCGGTGTCGTAATGCTTTTTCGGACCGTAACACGATCCCTATAGGTGTTACGGGAGTCAACAGTCCACTAGTGAAGAATATTTCTAATAAGAGGGTTAATACCTTTAGTTTTATTTCCTTCGTTGTTGTTATGCACAAATGTCATACTCTTTTAACTAGGGTGTTATACCTTCTGAACTCGGGTGTCATCATAGTGTTACTAGTGAAGAATATTTCTAATAAGAGGGGTTAATACCTTTAGTTTTATTTCCTTCATTGTTGTTATGCACAAATGTCATACTCTTTTAACTAGGGTGTTATACCTTCTGAACTCGGGTGTCATCATAGTGTTTCAGCCTACATCAGGTGTTATGCCACGATCCTATAGCTCCGGTGTCATCATTTTATAACTCAGGTGTTGTAAGTTGTTTTCTAGGATAAATTTCTGCCTTAACAGTTTCAATTAGGGTGCTGTAATATGAGAACTGAAGTATCGTAATAGTTTTTCTAGAGTGTCATAATGGTGTCATAATAGTTTTTCTATGGTGTCGTTAGTTCTTAGCTTAGGGTTACAATTAGGGTCACGTCATTTTACAGCTTGAGTATGTAAGTTATTTTTTAAGGTATCGTAAGTTATTTTCTTGGGTGTCGTAAGGTCATGTCTTAATAATTTCAGCTAGGATGTCGTAACAGTTTTGCTGAAGTGTCATAACAGTTTTGCTGAGGTGTCGTAAGTTCCATAGTCATCATCTTTGACATTCGATACTCTATTTACTGCTAGGGTATTGTAACGGTTTTTCTGAGGGGTTGTAAGTTCCATAGTCCTTAGTTTTTTTAAGGTGTCGTAAGCATAGGTGTCGTAAGTTGTTTTCTAGGGTGTCGTAAGTTCTTACCTTAACAGTTTTAGCTATGGTATCGTAATATGTGAACCTTGGTGTCGTAACAGTTCCTACCTTAATGTCTATGAATGGGTGTCATCATTTTACAGCTAGGGTATCGTAATTTATAAACTGGGATGTCATGACTTCTGAACTCGAGTATCGTAAGTTCATGTCTTTAACTGTTAATGGGTGTCATAGTTTTTAACTGGGGTATTGTATGTCTTTAACTGGGATGTCATAGGTTTGTAACTGCAGTGTCATATATTTTTTTGGCCTATAACATAATCCATATAGCTCTCGTGGCATGTTACAACAACTAGGGAGCTATTATTCAGACCATAGATGGCATGTATTCCTGGTATCTAGGGTTCAAACATAACTGGGTGTCGTATTTCTTTAATTAAGGTGTCATATTTTTTAAATTGGGTGTTGTAATGCTTTATCAGGATAAATCGATATCTAAATCTATGGATATCAATGTTTATGATTGTGTGCCTATATTTCCACAAATGATGCTGAAATTATAGATCGAAAAGAAATCGAACATACTCCCAGCCGTGCACCTTTATCCATCACTCAAAATGCAGGGGATGATACTGTTGTTCCTCAAACTGGAATGTAATTTAATTCAGCAGTGATGTATTTACTTTTTACAATGGATACACAAAAAGAGTTGGTTTTGGAATCACAACAGTGTGTAGCAGGGCCAACTACAACAAATAACTTTGCTTCAAGCACCTGGTGTGTTGAAGGCAAGAAAAATCTAGAAAAGTAGAAAAGAGTATGAATTCTAGGGATACTGGCAAAGTTGATTGTATGGCATCCATAAAAGTAAGACTGAATTTTACAAATGGTAAGTGGATATTGGATGAGGTTTCTCTAGAATATAACCATCGGATGTCCATAACATCAACTAGTTATCTATAGACCCATAGGAGGATCAGCACACCAGAGAAGGCGGAGATCAGCAATTTACATGCCGTGAATGTGCCCACAACACAGATATACTCTACTATAGCAAGAAGAAAAGGGGGTAGAAGATAATTGGATTTACAGAGAAGGATGCTCATAATTTTATTTGTCACGAACGTCAGTCTCAGCTGAAAGAAGGAGATGCTCAGTTGATGGTAATCCATTTCACCGAAATACAAGTAAAAAATCCCAATTTAATTTAGTGGTGGATGATCTAACACCGTTATTCAAAAGAGCTATGGATGCTAACTGCGCAGCTAAGGCAAGTACACACTTGTAATTCAAGATCCTGAGCATATTAGGACGAAAGGTCATCCAAGAGAGCAGATTAAAGAGTAGAGTCGAGAAGAAGTTAAAGAGATCAAGAAAAAATATGGACAAAGCATCCGTTGACGCTCCCCCTATGCAAAATGAAATAAGAGCTGGTTCAAGCAACATAATTTATCCTCTTCGAATGTCGTAAAGCTTATCCATTTAACTTGCATTTAAAGCATGAGCGCCATGTGGGTGATTGAAGGATTGGAAAGTACTCATTCTGTCATGCAAGGAGAGACTCTTCGATTTACTATAATGAAGATGCTAGCATGGGTGATACTTTTTTCGAATCGAGGATCGAAACACAGAAATCGACGAGATTTGGTTTTTCGGCACTCTCTTGATTAATGGTTTTTGTCCCTCAACTCGACGGCTATAAAAGAGGAAAGGATGAGTATTGCTTGCAACCACACGAATGGTTCTCTTTGATTGAGAGAGATAGTCTAAGAAAGCTTCGCCCATGATGACATCAGAGGTAGACGAGTTGGCTTTCCCCTTTAACATCAAACTTGGGCTCGATGGCTCCGATGAAGATATTGCTGAAAAGCAGACTACCAAGGGAACACTGAAGATCGACTCTGGTGGATCTCATAGAGCCATGGATAAGGCGCCATCAGAGAATGCTTCGAAATTCTTTTTTGAGTATATAGTATGAAGAAGAGAAAGAGAGGAGGCTATAGAGGTCTGTGTGGAAACACAAAACAGCATTTCAGTATGACTTCCTATGGCCATCAATAACTGATGGCTGTTGTTGCTACTCCGCAAGTGTAAGACACTATCAAAAAATTTGCAATGAATAATAATTTTAATTATGAAAAACTTGCGACTACTGAAAAATGACAATACCCCAGTTATCATGTTACAACACCCGAGCGAAAACTCTTACGACAGAAATGGACAACATCCCCAAAGGTTGTTGCGACATCCAAGTTCTCACGTTACGATACTCGAGCTTTAAAATGATGACACCCGAACGGAAACTCTTACGGCAGGAATTGACAACATCCCCGAAAGGCTGTTACGACACCAAAGTTCTCACGTTACGACACCCAAGCTCTTTTTTGATCAATTTCCTCCTGGGTGTTGTAAGTCTCTTCTCCAGCGTTCCTTTCAAGCACGGGTTTTGTAGGTTTGTAACTAGGATGTCTTAGTGCTTAATCTGGGGTATCATAGCTCTTTTTTTGTCAGTTTCCTCTTGGGATGTCGTAAGTCTTTTCTCCAGCATTCCTTTCAAGCATGGGTGTCGTAGGTTTGTAACTAGGATGTCTTAGTTCTAAATCTGGGATGTTGTAGCTTATTTTTCGACCGATTTTCTCCTTGGGGTGTCGCAAGTCTCTTCTCTAGTGTTCGTTGTAGGCACGGGTGTTGTAGGTTTGCAAACAGGGTGTCTTAGATGTAAAGCTGGGGTGTTATAACTCTTTTTTTGACTAGTTTTCTCCTGGAATGTCGTAAGTCTCTTCTTCAGCATTCGTTTTAGGCACGAGTGTCATAGGTTTACAAACAGGGGTGTCTTAGATGTAAGGCTGTGGTATCGTAGCTTTTTTTTTCGGCCGATTTTCTCTTGGGATGTCATTAGCCTGCGATGTCGTTGATGTTATGATACCCCAGTTCTCATCCTATGAAACTCGAGATTTAAAATGATGATATTGTAGAAAAACTGTTACAACATCCCAGAATAAAAATAGGACACCCCAGTTCCCATAGAACGACACCGTGACTGAAAACGTTAACATTACTAATATCGAAGGAAAAAAATTTACGACACCGCAGTAGTAACATTACAACACTCCAGTTTGAATATTATGACATTCTGATTGAAAACTTAAGAGACTCAAAATTTCTGATATCCATGTAAAGCACCATGACATCCATATAAAAAAATAAATATTTATTCATTCCTTAACGAAAAAATTATATTAATTCTGAAACACTATCATTATGAACAAATGACATCAAATTTGTAGCACTATCTGTATAAAAGAATTACATAAAAATTGAATCAATAAAGTCTAAAAAAATCAAGAAGGTTTTGAAGCAATATCGATGATCTTTTGGTTGAGGCCTTCTCTCAATATTCTTGCTGCTAATTATCACCGGTAATCTCTGATATCATTGTCCATGAAATCTATCTTCAAATCAAGATTATCCCAATGAGCAAGGTATTCCATGTACTTCAGACAGTAGAGGCTGCAATCCAGTAATCTGGGAGGTTGACTTGGGCAATCTAAAATTTCTTCCATCGGTCATTTCTTAACCTCTTCCATATTGCAAAGGATATGGAAGATCGACCCGAGAAAGTGCTGCCATTTCTTCGTATCGGTCTTGTATTTGGCATTTCGTTTTAATAAATTAAGGTGCATCAACACCCTTCTTTCCATGCCCAGGTGCTAATGCAAATTCCTCGAGTTAAGGATGGAGAAAAAAATCAAAACCAGGACTTTTCTTCATCGCTAACTCTATCAAAGATCATCGACCTAGCCAATCCAGTGAGTTCTTCAATATGACATGTTCGAATATTCAGACACAAACTGGATGTCATAACAAATGCAATGATGCATGTATGATATCATTTCAGATGCTCTGTTCAGTTCATCTTCAAAAATTCCTGCCCGGCATTAATAATCTAGCAATGCAATGTAAACCAATTAATAGAAAAATGACAATACCCCAGTTATCATGTTACAACACCCGAGCGAAAACTCTTACGACAGAAATGGACAACATCCTCGAAAGGCTGTTGCGACATCCAAGTTCTCATTACGATACTCGAGCTTTAAAATGATGACACCCGAGCGGAAACTCTTACGGCAGGAATTGACAACATCCCCGAAAGGCTGTTACGACACCAAAGTTCTCACGTTACGACACCCAAGCTCTTTTTTGATCAATTTCCTCTTGGGTGTTGTAAGTCTCTTCTCCAGTGTTCCTTTCAAGCACGAGTTTTGTAGGTTTGTAACTAGGATGTCTTAGTGCTTAATCTGGGGTATCATAGCTCTTTTTTTGTCAGTTTCCTCCTGGGATGTCGTAAGTCTTTTCTCCAGCATTCCTTTCAAGCATGGGTATCGTAGGTTTGTAACTAGGATGTCTTAGTTCTAAATCTAGGATGTTGTAGCTTATTTTTTGACCGATTTTCTCCTTGGGTGTCGCAAGTCTCTTCTCCAGTGTTTGTTGTAGGCAAGGGTGTTGTAGGTTTGCAAACAGGGCGTCTTAGATGTAAAGCTGGGGTGTTATAACTCTTTTTTGACTGGTTTTCTCCTAGAATGTCGTAAGTCTCTTCTTCAGCATTCGTTTTAGGCACGAGTGTCATAGGTTTGCAAACAGGGTGTCTTAGATGTATGACTGTGGTATCGTAGCTCTTTTTTCGGCCGATTTTCTCTTGGGATGTCATTAGCCTGCGATGTCGTTGATGTTATGATACCCCAGTTCTCATCCTATGAAACTCGAGATTTAAAATGATGATATTGTAGAAAAACTGTTACGATATCCCAGAATAAAATAGGACACCCCAGTTCCCATAGAACGACACCGTGGCTGAAAACGTTAACATTACTAATATCGAAGGAAAAAAATTTAAGACACCGCAGTAGTAACATTACAACACTCCAGTTTGAACATTAGGACATTCCGATTGAAAACTTAAGAGACTCAAAATTTCTGATATCCATGTAAAGCACCATGACATCCATATAAAAAAATAATATTTATTCATTCCTTAACGAAAAAATTATATTAATTCTGAAACACTATCATTATGAACAAATGACATCAAATTTGTAGCACTATCCGTATGAAAGAATTACATAAAAATTGAATCAATAAAGTCTAAAAAATCAAGAAGGTTTGAAGCAATATCAATGATCTTTTGGTTGAGGCCTTCTCTCAATATTCTTGCTGCTAATTATCACCGGTAATCTCTGATATCATTGTCCATGAAATCTATCTTCAAATCAAGATTATCCCGATGAGCAAGGTATTCCATGTACTTCAGACAGTAGAGGCTGCAATCCAGTAATCTAGGAGGTTGACTTGGGCAATCTAAAATTTCTTCCATCGGCCATTTCTTAACCTCTTCCATATTGCAAAGGATATGGAAGATCGACCCGAGAAAGTGCTGCCATTTCTTCGTATCGGTCTTGTATTTGGCGTTTCGTTTTAATAAATTAAGGTGCATCAACACCCTTCTTTCCATGCCCAGGTGCTAATGCAAATTCTTCGAGTTAAGGATGGAGAAAAAAATCGAAACCAGGACTTTTCTTCATCGCTAACTCTATCAAAGATCATCAACCCAGCCAATCCAGTGAGTTCTTCAATATGACATGTTCGAATATTCAGACACAAACTGGATGTCATAACAAATGCAATGATGCATGTATGATATCATTTCAGATGTTCTGTTCAGTTCATCTTCAAAAATTCCTGCCCGGCATTAATAATCT